>JAXIVJ010011717.1:27500-42678 GCA_036785665.1 Chirona hameri | reverse complement strand
CGGCCAAAAACTGTGGCTGTGGTACGACCACAAACTTAGTTTGAGGTGTGTCACGTGGCCTAGACCTGGTGACCTGACCTAAGGTGACCCGAGGTCAATAATTGCACATAATGTGGGTAATTGATTCCCGAACAGCTGTACCAAAAAAAGTTTTTTTTTCTGCCAACCCCGAAAAACCTTAGGGAGTTTCTAAACGCCCTCCCCCCCCCCGTCACGGCGCGAGTTAAATATCTTTCGAATGTATTTTTTCTGAATTCATTTTTCGGCGCTCTTTGGGCGCCCCTAGTTTCGAGGCAAAACTTTTTTTAAGGACACCCATATATGACCAACTGACATTTGGTGACATTGGTGACATCAATATTGACCTGACAAGGATCACGTTCGGTATTTGGAAAATGGAAAATCATCCCCGATAATTTTCCGTCGCGGGCGAGAATCGTGGAAAATGTCCGGAGCAGGGTCGCTTAGATATTATCCCTTCGTCGTAGCCAGCTGACGACTGCCGCTGCGTTCACCGGGGCCCATTTGCTGTTATTTGTATTTATTTTATATTTAACTTGAGTTTTTGCACATGTTGTGTTCTCAAAGTAATTCCTGTTTCTTTTAATGTCGGCCAATACCAATTTCACGCCTGAGTTGAGTTAAATACGTGTTTTACAGCGCACGCAAAAACCGATGGAAAGCCGAAAGCCGATATCCTTGCATGTACCGAACGCTCTGCAGAGCGATAATGGAACATTATCCCCGACAGAGTAGATGCCGAACGCGCGAAGGGAAAATTATCATCGATAATTTTCCAGCGGAAAATATCCAAATTAAAACATTTTCAGATACCGAACGCACGCTTGAATGGATGCACGGATGCACATTGGCGCATTACGGCCCGGGCCGCGGACAATCGTGGTGTGCAAGATGACAATATAAAATACAAACTCTCTTTTCATTTGTGAAAAATACATCCGAATTTTCTTCTTATAAAAAATACAACCGGACAGGGGCCCCACCGAGCCGCCTTAGAGGGGCCCCGCATTTCATACGGGGGAGGGGCACGTGGGCCAGTGTGTCCCCCTTGTGTGCGCCTCTAGTATGAGGAACACTTCGCGTCTTATTTTATATATTTTTTAACCTTAGAACTTCTACCCGTTGCACATGTTCGCTATAACTTTTGCTTTCTATATTTGCGCGGTGGGCCCCTTCGGATGAAAATAACAAATGCAAACTTTCGCTTTTCATTTGTAAAAAATACATCCAGAATTTTGACATATTTTTTATAACAAAAAAAAAAACGGACAGAGCCCCACCAGACATATATACAACCGGACAGGGGCGTCATAGGGGTCCCAAATTTCGAAAGGGGGCACAGGCCCGTGTCCCCCCTCCCTCCTTGCGTGCGCCTCTGGGCCCTTCGGATGAAAATATAAAATGTAAAATGTTGACTTTCATTTGTAAAAAATAAATCCAGATTTTTTTTTTAATGCAACCAAACAGGGGCCCCAGCTCCCGCGGGGCCACCTCAAAGGGGCCCCGCATTTCGTAAGGGGGGAGGGGCACGTGGGCCAATGTGTCCCCCTTGTGTGCGCCTCTGGTATGAGGCACACTTCGTGTCATATTTTATATATCTATATTTTTCTCCTTAGAGCTTCGACCCGTTACACATTTTCGCGATAACTTCGCTTTCTATATTTGCGCGGTGGGGCCCTTCGGATGAAAATAACAAATGCAAACTTTCACTTTTCATTTGTAAGATATACATCTGGATTTTTGTTATTTTTGTATTACAAAAATACAACTGGACAGGGGCCCACCGAAATGCGGGGCCCCTATGAGGCGGCCCGCCTCATGGGGCCCGCATTTCGTAAGGGGGCACGAGCCCGTGTGCCCCTTTGTGTGCGCGTCTGGGCCTTTCGGATGAATATATGAAAGGTAAAATTTTACTTTCATTTGAAAAATAAATCCGGATTTTTATTAAATACAAACCAATACAACCAAACAATGGCCTCAGCCCCCTCGGGGCCGCCTCAGAGGGCCCTCACCCCTCGGGGCCGCCTCAGCATTTCGTAAGGGGGGGGGGCACATGGGCCCGTGCCCCTTACGAAATGTGGGGCCCCTATGAGTCCTCGCATTTCGTAAGGGGCCCTGCGGTGGGGCCTCCTTACGGACAGACCCCCCCGCGGTGGGGCCCCTATCCTGTTGTATTTTTGTATTATAAAAAAATACGGATGTATGGCCACACAGGACAAATTAAATGGCCATGGAGACATGAAAAGTGAAAGTCTTCATTTTTTATTTTCCTACGAAGGGGCCCACCGCAAAAATATGAAAAGCGACGTTCTCGCGAAAATGTGTAACGGGTCGAAGCTCTAAGGAGAACAAATATCAATATATAAAATAAGGCACGAAGTGTGCCTCATACCAGACGCGCACACAAGGGGACACACTGGCCCACGCGCCCCTTCCCCTTATGAAATGCGGGGCCCCTGTAATCGTGGGGCCCCTGTCCGGCTGTATTTTTATAAGAAGAAAATTTGAATGTATTTTTTTCCACAAATGAAGTGAGTTTTTATTTTCTATTTTCATCTTAGCACATCACGACTGTCCGCGGCTCGAGACGTAATGCGCCAATGTGCATCCGTGAATTCATTCAAGCGTGCGTTCGGTATCTGGAATTTGTTTTCCTTTGGATATTCTCCGCTGGATAATTATCGCCGATAATTTCCACTTCGCACGTTCGGCATCTACTCTGTCGGGGATAATTTCCAGTTGGAAAATAATCGCTCCGCAGAGCGTTCGGTATCTGCAACTTGCAGATACCGAACGCTCTGCGGAGCGATCGGACAAATCGGAGGACAAATGAAAGTAAAAGTTTTACATTTTATATTTTCATCCGAAGGGCCGCCCTTCGGATGAAAATATAAAATGTAAAACTTTTAATTTCATTTGTTAAAAACAAATCTGATTTGTATTAAAAAATACAACCAAAAAGGGGCCCCACTGGGCAGCCTCAGATGAAACCCTACTGAGCAGCCTCAGAGGGGCTCTACGGGGCCGCCTCAGAGGGGCCCCACGGGACAGCCTCAGAGGGACCCCACGGGCCGCCTCAGAGGTGCCCCAGGGAGCCGCCTCAGAGGGGCCCCGCATTTCGTAAGGGGGGGGGAGGGGGCACGGGCCCGTGTGCCCCCCCCCCTCCCCCTTGTGTGCGCGCGCCTCTGTATGAGGTACACTTAGTCTTATTTTATATATTTATCTTCTTTCTCCTTAGAGCTTCGACCCGTTACACAATTTCGCGATAACTTCGCTTTCTATATTTTCGCGGTGGGCCCTTTCGGATGAAGACAAAAATCACTTTTTATTTGTGAAAAATACAACCGGACAGGGGCCCCACCTCATAGGGCGGCTCGGTGGCATCATAGCATTTGGGCACGGGGCCCGCGTGCCAAACAGGACTGCAAAATGGCTATATCGTTTGTTTTTTTCTTCAGTTTTTGACACCATTTTGTTCACAAAAATGTATTTTTTTTCGGAAAATTCCACTAAATGTGCCAAATAAAAATTACAACCAAACAGAGGCCCCACGGGGCCTCCTCAGAGGGGCCCGCATTTCGTAAGGGGGGGGGGCACGGGCCCGTGTGCCTCCACCCCCCCTTGTGTGCGCGCCTGTGTCTATGCTGCATCCTGATTATAAGTATGTCTAGATACATAGACCAGTAAGGCGCCGTATGTCTAGATACATAGACCATTAAGGCGCCGTATGTCTAGATACATAGACCAGTAAGGCGCCGTAGACCAGTAAGACGCCGTATGTCTAGATACATAGACCAGTAAGGCGCCGCATGTCTAGATACATAGACCAGTAAGGCGCCGTATGCCTAAATACATAGACCAGTAAGGCGCCGTATGTCTAGATACATAGACCAGTAAGGCGCCGTATGTCTAGATACATAGACCAGTAAGGCGCCGTATGTCTAGATACATAGACCAGTAAGGCGCCGTAGTTGGCGATGAACGAGATAACGCGAAGGAACTGTACGGTGAATTTCAACTCGATGAGGGAAATCTTTTCTGAAATACAAAAAAGTGGTGCGCATGTGCAGAAGCACCCCATCCCTGACATGTGGGAAAGTGACGGCTGAGAGATCTCCAACCACACACAAAATTTGAACACAATCGGCTCAGCCGTTCCTGAGATATAGGATAGGGATTTGCACGTGCGCATGTGCAGGGGGAACACAATCGGCTCAGCCGTTCCTGATATATAGAATAGGGGTGTGCAGTGTGTACGTGCGCACGTGCAGAGATACCTCACCCCTGACTTGTGGGAAAGCGGCGGCTGAGGGGTCCCTAACCACACACCAAATTTGCACACAATCAGACGTGCGGTTGCCAGGGGCGGATCCAGGGGGGGGGGGGGGGGGGGGGGGGGGGGGGGGCAACGGGGGTGGCAGCATGGGTGGAGCTTTTCAGAAAAAGTTGGTGGGGAAAAATATAACATTGCCTGGTTGTTTTGCATGGTTTAAGTAAAACAATTGTCATTTTAACGCCAGGAAACGTTCAAATCTGACAAAAGTTGGTGGGGCAAAGCGGAAAGTTGGTGGGGACATTGGCCCCACCATTTGAATAGAAAACTCCACCTGTGGGTGGCAGCCCCCCACCCCTCAATGGAAATTGGCGCCCCTGCGCAAGGCGCAGGGACACTAGTTTTGCGCCGAAGGCGCCATCTGGGTGCCGCAGGCGCCCTCAAACCCATGGAGGGCGCCAACAAACCCATGGAGGGCGCCCTCCAATTCCGGAAAGTGCGCCCCGATGCCCAAAAAGCACCCCGAACTTCAGAACGTCGGAAGGGCGCCCTCGAACGCGATTAGTCATGTACACCGAATCTGATGAGGGCGCCTCAAAATCCAAAGAGGGCGTCCCCAATCCCATGGAGGGCGCTCTTAATTCCGGTGAGGGAGCCCCGATGCCCGAAAAGCACCCCTAACTTCGGAAGGGCGCCCCGAAACTCGGAAGTGCGCCCTGAACACGTTGAAGTGCATTCTGAATCTGAGGAGGGCGCCCCAAACTCATGGAAGGTGCCCCTAAACCCATGGAGGTCGCTCTCAAACCCATGGAGGGCGCCCTCCCAAATCATAGCGCTGTCAAAATGGTTTTGGGTGTGTTACAATAATGAGTTATTTTGGCGCGACACTGCAATTTTGCCACAACTTTGCCGCACCTCATGACCATGGCCACTGGCGGATCCAGGGGAGGAGCATTAGGGGAAAATGCCCGCCTCCCACAGGAATATGGGGGGCATTTAATACAAGTATCCCCCGCGCGCTCCTGCATTGGCTATAAGAAGTGATAATTAGCCCGCGCCCCGCTGGGGGGGGGGGGGGGGGGGATCTGCGCCACCTCCCGGATTTTCTCAATAACTTAAACACTATGTCAGATATCAAAATTAAACCTTCAGTACCTTATGCTGCATTAATTCTACGTCTTCTTACCAAGTTTCAATGAAGTCGATGCAGTGCTTTTGGAAATAATGACGTTTTATTGACGTCATGACATGCCATTTTTGGTGGAAAAACGATATATGTTTGAAAAATCGCAGAACGTCGAATCTTGATGCGAATTGAAAATAAAAACGCGAAAAGAAAGGAAATGACATTCTCTTCAAAATGGCTATCTCGGATTTGCGTAATTTTGGGTTGTTGACCCCAAAAATACAAATAAACTTTTTAATCCACAAAATCATTTTTTTGAAGATATTAAAACAACGGAATATATTTATTGGAACACAAGGTATGGATGATAATCACACTAAATTTCAAAGCAATATATATATTTTTGACTGACTTATGGTTCCCTAAGTTTAGGTAACTCATGACGTCAATTTGTTAAGTTACGTTTTTTTTGGCTTCTAGTGACCAGATACAGACAAATAAAAGCCAGCGCTATATTTCTGAGACAAAACTGATCTAGAAACATGCACCTTTTTATTTAGATTAATTAATTTCAAATGTTGACCTTTTGTGACCAGACCTTGACCTAAGGGCCATTATATGGGTTCAGGTTGTTAAAAATTGCTACTATCGAATTATACGTGTAAACTAACCCATACAAGATGTGAAGCATGGCTTTTGTAGACCTCTTGCCAATAGTGACCTTTTGTGACCTGACCTTGACCTTGAGCTTTGCTTACAATTTCACTTTTGTTTATGCGGGATATGCATTATACCTTTGAGAGCACTTTGTGCGATAATAGTCGCAATCTAAGACTTTGGGAGAGTATGGCCCAAAAACTCAAATACCTCAATTTTGACCTTTGACCTGAGCGTGACCTGACGTATGACCTTATTTTGAAAATGTCGCGGAAGCTTTAGATGCGTCTCATTGAGAGCTTTCGAATCCCGCCTTGTGCGTCTCGCTGCGGTTATTGGTTCGGAAGATAACTAGGGGGCAGAATGCTTCCCTCAGCGGGGTGTGTTCGGCTGAATATCCCAGCGGGGTGTGTTCGGCTGAATATCCCAGCGGGGCGTGTTCGGCTGAATATCCCAGCGGGGCGTGTTCGGCTGAATATCCCAGCGGGGCGTGTTCGGCTGAATATCCCAGCGGGGCGTGTTCGGCTGAATATCCCAGCGGGGCGTGTTCGGCTGAATATCCCAGCGGGGCGTGTTCGGCTGAATATCCCAGCGGGGCGTGTTCGGCTGAATATCCCAGCGGGGCGTGTTCGGCTGAATATCCCAGCGGGGCGTGTTCGGCTGAATATCCCAGCGGGGGGCGGGTAGAGCCGGATCAGACGGATTTCCGAATCAGCTGTCGGCTGTTGGCAGCAGGGAATAGACTCCGCCCATAGCGCTGGGCTGACAGATTGGTTCCAAATCAGCTGCCAACAAAATGGCAGCCGTACAGATGTGGCGCTGAAAGGACATATTCTAACGCATGTGCGCGAACACCAAAAAGATAATCATACAGCAAAGGCAGGAAAGTGATTGTGAAAGATACGACAGAGTTCGCTGCTTTCAACCCGAAACAAGCGCTAGCCCGCCTTCAACTGCGCCACTGCCGCATGCGCCAATTTCCGTGCCTGCTGACAAAACGTGCGTCCTGCACCTGCTTCCTCGCAGCAGCAGAGCTGGCAGCAGGAGTATGACGTCACCTGGTGTGACGTAGTAGTACCCCATCGATTTTCCAGCGAATCTAATTTCTAATCCAGGCTCTCTAATCTCGGCTGACGGCACAGCAGCTGATTTGAAACAGGGCTATGGTGATAATTAAAAACTCCTCACCCTTTTCAACGACTTTTTCGCACTTAGGACCCCCCCCCCCCCGGTTAAAACTTTTCGTTCTGACGACCCGACACTACCCCTCCCCCGCTCAACAACTCATCGCGCTGACGACCCGACGTCGGCGCCCCCCTCAGGTGCCAAAAAAATGCGCCCCTGGGCCTGCAGCCCCCCTCAATGAAAATCCTGGATCTGCCCCTGGCAATTGCAGATGTCCCGGTTGCAGAGATATGAGCTTCTCAAAAGCGTCGCCACGGGTCGGGCCGGGTCGGGTCCGACCGGACCGCTCATATTCAGATTTGTCCCTTACTCAACGGAAGGATGAGCGAGCGCTTCGTTTTAACACGCGCCCTGGAGGGGGGGGGGGGGGGGGGGGGGGGGGGGCGGGCGGGCGAAATCCGCCCACCCCTCCGGTTTTTCGAGGATAGCGCAAAAACGGCCGCGCAGCGCCCCCGTTTTTTGCACACCTGTTCAGAAATGGACTTCCCTCATTATGTAAAATTCTTGGCCTCGGGTCATGTCAGGTCAGGTCACCAGACCAGGTCACGTGATGACCTCAACTCCAAAACGTTTGCAGTAGTACCACAGCCACAGTTTTACGCCGATCGGTTTCAATCTTGCAGGAATTCATAAGGTCATAGATACCAACAATTTGTTAATCTCGGATTTCTAATATCGGTGACCTAAGGTCAGGTCAATTTTGTGACCGCCAACACTGTTTTATCAATAGCTATCGACATAATGAAGATAGAGAATATAAAATGGTACCAATATGTTTGTCTCATCGAGACACGTCTCTCAATATGCAACATGACCAACTTGGGTCACCACTTGACCTTGACCTGAGGTCAAATTTCTCAGTTGACCTAACCCGGTCACCATGAATATGATTCGAAGCGCCTTGACAAGACACACGCGATGGTGTAAACATTATTGCTTTATCTTTATTGGGTAAAAGGTTATTTGCGAAAAACAGTTTTGAAAACAAAATCACCTTTTGACATTCGATGACCTCCGGAGCCTAAACTATTGACCTGAGCTCAAATCTGAGGACACCTAAGTCGATTGCATTTTTCAATGACTTTCGATTGCTTTTTCCGTTTGCTGCTAACTATCATAGTTCCCGAGATATTTGGGGGTGTTCGAACCGAAGTCTTGAAAACCTGAAAATCTGACCCTTGATGACCTCTGGTGACCTCAATATTGACCTGAAAAAAAATAACGAAATACTTTCGAAAGAGCTTGTCTCGAGCTATCTAACGTCGTTTCCCGCTTGTCGCTACGTTGCGTGGCTTTCGAGATCAGAGGGGGGGGGGGGGCGAAATCCGCCCCACCCCCTCCTCCAGGGCGTGTAACTATCAGAGGCCCTCCAGGGCGCGTGTTAAATGAGCCACCAGTGCATGAGGAAGCGGAATCTCATGACAAGAATTGTGTGATAATTGTGTGGACTGGCCCCGTTTCCCCGTCGCTCCCAACCTGTTGGTAGTTGTAGATGGGCCAGTGTGCTGGGTGGCCGCGGCTGCTCCCTGTCGGTCATCAGTCCCTGTCCTGTCCACTGTCCAGTTTTCTCCAGCGCGTGACCCAGACCCCAGAGATCACCCAGCGGTATCGATCAGTCCACGACCCGGCGCGCGCCGACCCGGCGTGACGTCACGATCAGCTGGCCGGCGTGGCCGACCCCGGGGGCGGGGCGGCAGTTGACGGTCAGCAGGCATACAGGGTGGCGGTGTGACCGGTCGGCGTGTCTGAGGTGGAGGCGACTCATACTTGAGAGAGGGAGAGCGGGGCCATGGCCAGCGGAAGAGGACAGGAGGGGCTTACCAAGGAGGGGATCATCCGGCTGAAAAGGAAACACATAGGGTGAGTGCGCGACCCCGCTCCGGCGCCATGCTGCGGGGTGGTGACATTGGCGTAACCACCTTCCGAAAGTAGGGGGGGGGGGGGGGCACTTTGAAGTCGATTCTTTCCATGCAACGCCCATAGGCGCAATGTTAAAATCCGAAAATGTTTGGGTGACGCGTCCCCCCGTCCTCAGTGGTGGTTACGCCCATGGGTAGTGGTGGTGGCAGAACAGGATGTCTCTACGAGGGTAGGGGGCTCAGCGGGTGTTGTGTTCGCCAAGGGTCTCATCTAATTTCATTCATTCATTTCATGGACTCCTTCGCTCGTCCATTGATGCATTGTGGTCTATGGATCGGCACCGATTGCCTGCCAGGTCAGACGGTTGGTCCCACCTAGTCGCCTATTGCAGTAATGCAATTTAATTTTAATATAATATAATAATATTTATTTTATTATTTAAAAAAATAATAAAGGGAAATAATGACCTTTTTCCACAAAAATGGAGTTAGCACTTGAAATCACCAGACGAGACCAAAATATGTTGTAAATTCATCACATTTTGCAAGAAAACTTTCCTACCGAAAGATATTTCAAGTTAAAGTTGATAAGCGTTCCACACTTTCAACGACCGGTACTTGCAAGTACTTTTGGTCCTCATCAAACTGCGGGCTTTTCCCGTATTTTTTTTGTACGCAATGGAGTGGAAACTATATTGTGCGTTCTGCTTGTTGTGGTTATATGCCCGGCGATCTTCTAAAACTATCAGCGATTGGAAAAAGTGGCAATAAAATCGGAAGCTCATCGATGCACATCAACGGCGGCAGTGGTTGCGACCCTCAATTTTTGAAAATCGATTCATTTGCTTTCAACATTAGGAGTATTGTATAATTTGTCTGTGGCTGTATATAACACTATGCTTTATATTATCATGAAAAATAATAATTTTTCCCAAAAAAAACTAACAAACAATAACAAAAAATGGCAATTAAATCGGAAGTTAAACGATGCACATCGACGGCGACCTATTTAGCGTCGGCGATGTGTTTACAAAGTCATTGTCATGCTTCTCGGCGCACTTAACCATTGTGGCGAGTTGTTCCTGATTAGTATACCCAAGTCCCGTAGCAGGCTTTGTTAATGACGTCACTGGTGCCATTCTTGTGTAGCATTGCAAAATATATCTGATTTTGAGTTGAAAGCTAATTAAAGACTTATTCAAATAATTGTTTTTAAGTTTGAATTTTCTTGTTAATCATTATTAAATGCATTTTATCACTGTATTTCATAGTAGTTGACACTTCAGAAACTTGTGACCTAATAATATTGTATCCAATATGCATTTCCCTCACCTTTTGCTATTGTGGCGCAGTGCCGAGTGCTTTGCGAATACTAGCTTGCCTGGGGTTCAATTCATTCCGCCCTTATTTTATTCGAGTTGGTATAGTTTGCATGTTGTTGTTATTCATGACTTATACTGATAGTCAGTCATGCATCACGGATGCTTCACGGATTGCTTCACGGATCAGAGCGCTGCTCGAACGCACGCTAGTAGCGCTAGTAGCGCTTTCGTTATCCATGGCAACCAGGCGTGAGCCAATGAAAAGCCAGAATGTATTCCCTTTCTGGCTTTTGATTGGCTGACGCCTGGTTGCCATGGAGAACGAATGCGCTACTAGCGTGTGTCCGAGCAGCGCTTAGTTTGATCGGAAACGTCGCAGAGCCTCCAAAAATACCGCACTCGATGTAAACAATGGTAGGGAAGGACGAATTTGTCAATGACCTTCGTGAAGTACACAAGGTACTTGTTTTGTATTTTTTCCAAACTTACAACTTTGAATTTGGGAATAATTTTATTTAATTCTTAAATTTAAATAAAATAATTTTAAAACCATAACGGTAGCCTAAGAAATTGTTGCTAACAAAATCAAAAGGTCATTATTTCCCTTTAAAGGGAAATAATGACCTTTTTCCACAAAAATGGAGTTAGCACTTGAAATCGCCAGACGAGACCAAATTATATTGTAAATTCATCACATTTTGCATGAAAACTTTCCTACCGAAAGATATTGCAAGTTAAAGTTGATAAGCGTTCCACACTTTTAACGAACCGGTAATTGCAAGTACTTTTGGTCCTCATCAAACTGCGGGCTTTTTCCGTATTGTTTTTTTACGCAATGGAGTGGAAAATATATTGTGCGTTCTGCTTGTTGTGATTATATGCCCGGCGAACTTCTAAAACTAACAGCGATTGGAAAAAGTGGCAATAAAATCGGAAGCTCATCGATGCACATCAACGGCGGCATAGTTAGTGGTTGCGACCCTCAATTTTTGAAAATCGATTCATTTGTTTTCAACATTAGGAGTATTGTATAATTTGTCTGTGGCTGTATATAACACTATGCTTTATATTATCATGAAAAATAATAATTTTTCTCCAAAAAACTAACAAACAATAACACAAAACTGGCAATTAAATCGGAAGCTCATCGATGCACATCGACGGCAACCTATTTAGCGTCGGCGATTTGTTTACAAAGTCATTGTCATGTTTCTTGGCGCACTTAACCATTGTGGCGAGTTGTAGCGAGTAGCGCTTTCGTTCTCCATGGCAACCAGGCGTGAGCCAATGAAAAGCCAGAACGTATTCCCTTTCTGGCTTTTGATTGGCTAACGCCTGGTTGCCATGGAGAACGAAAGCGCTACTAGCGCTACTAGCGTGTGTCCGAGCAGCGCTCAGTTTGATCGGAAACGTCACAGAGCCTCCAAAAATGCCGCGCACTCGATGTAAACAATGGTAGGGAAGGACGAATTTGTCAATGACCTTCATGAAGTACACAAGGTACTTGTTTTGTATTTTTTCCAAACTTACAACTTTGAATTTGGGAATAATTTTATTTTATTCTTAAATTTAAATAAAATAATTTTAAAACCATAACGGTAGCCTAAGCAATTGTTGCTAACAAAATAAAAAGGTCATTATTTCCCTTTAAAGGGAAATAATGACCTTTTGATTTTGTTAGCAACAATTTCTTAGGCTACCGCTATGGTTTTAAAATGATTTTATTTAAATTTAAGAATTAAATAAAATTATTCCCAAATTCGAAGTTGTAAGTTTGGGAAAAATACCAAACAAGTACCTTGTGTACTTCATGAAGGTCATTGACAAATTCGCCCTTCCCTACCATTGTTTACATCCATTGCGGCATTCTTGGAGGCTCTGTGACATTTCCGATCAAACTGAGCGCTGCTCGGACACACGCTAGTAGCGCTTTCGTTCTCCATGGCAACCAGGCGTCAGCCAATCAAAAGCCAGAAAGGGAATACGTTCTGGCTTTTCATTGGCTCACGCCTGGTTGCCATGGAGAACGAAAGCGCTACTAGCAACAACTCGCCACAATGGTTAAGTGCGCCGAAAAGCATGACAATGCTTTGTAAACAAATCGCCGACGCTAAATAGGTCGCCGTCGATGTGCATCGATGAGCTTCCGATTTAATTGCCAGTTTTGTGTTATTGTTTGTTAGTTTTTTGGGGAAAAATTATTATTTTGCATGATAATATAAAGCATAGTGTTATATACAGCCACAGACAAATTATACAATACTTCTAATGTTGAAAACAAATGAATTTATTTTCAAAAATTGAGGGTCGCGACCACTAACTATGCCGCCGTTGATGTGCATCGATGAGTTTCCGATTTTATTGCCACTTTTTCCAATCGCTGTTAGTTTTAGAAGACCGCCGGGCATATAATCACAACAAGCAGAACGCACAATATATTTTCCACTCCATTGCGTAACAAAACAATACGGGAAAAGTCCGCAGTTTGATGAGGACCAAAAGTACTTGCAAGTACCGGTCGTTAAAAGTGTGGAACGCTTATCAACTTTAACTTGAAATATCTTTCGGTAGGGAAGTTTTCATGCAAAATGTGATGAATTTACAATATATTTTGGTCTCGTCTGGCGATTTCAAGTGCTAACTCCATTTTTGTGGAAAAAGGTCATTATTTCCCTTTAATAATATTAACCCGCACACTGCAGGGGCTTTGCGCCGAACACGAACTGCAGGGGGGGTTGATTTCCGCCCCCCCTCAGATCTCGAAAACTACGCTACGTAGCGAGAAGCGGAAAAAGGCATTTGATAGCTCCATACAAGTTCTATCGAAAGTATTTCAGTGTTCTTTTAGGTCAGGTCAAAATTGAGGTCACCAGAGGTCATCAAAGGTCAAGTTTTCCAGTTTTTCCTGTTTTAGGACATCGCTCCAGAAATTCCCATATATCTCAGAAACGATGCTAGTTAGAAACAAACGGAAAAAAGGCAAACGCCAGCCAGTGAAATTTCCAATCGCTAAGGTGTCCTCAGATTTGATCTCAGGTCAATATTTGAGGCTCCAGAGGTCAAAAAGGTGAAAAATGTCGTTTTATTGCTAAATAGTTTTTTGAAATTAACTTTTTACTTAATAAAGATAACAGACAACTGTTTACGCCATTGTGTTTATCTTGTCAAGGCGTTTCGAATGATATATATGGTGACCTTGTTAAGTCAACTTAACAATTTTACCTCAGGTCAAGGTCAAGTGGTGATCTAAGTAGGTCATGTTGCATATGGGAAAAGACGTGTCTCGACGAGGCAAACACATTGATGTCTGTTTTACTTCTCTATCTTTATTATGTCGAGAGTTATTGACAAAAAATGATTGTGACCTCGCATGACCTCAAATGACCCAATAGGGGTCACTGAACAAACATTACACTTGGATCATCAAGAATATCCTATAATAACATCATCCAGAAGTAATTAGTCTAATGTTATGCATATCCTTGAAATAGGAAGCATTTGTATATCTTCCCATTTACTTATTATGGGGAGGCTACGAAATTGACCTGACCTTAGGTCACCAATATTAAAATTCCGAGATATACGAACTGTAAGTACTTATGCCCTCATGACATCCTGTAAGTTTCAAACTGATCGGTGAAAAACTCTGGCTTTGGCACAACTGCAAACATTTTTGGAGGTGGGGTCACTTGACCTGGTCTGGTGACCTGACCTGAGATGACCCGAGTTTATTTGTTTTCTTCAAAGTGTGCGCAATTGATGTCCTGACAGGTGTGCAAAACCCGGCGGCGCTGCGCGCCGCCGTTTTTTCGCTATCTTTGAAAAACCTGAGGGGGGGGGGGGGGGGGAGGGGGCGGAAACCAACCCCCCTGCAGTGCGCGGGTTAAATCATATTTTAATAATATTTAATTTATTTCCGTAATATTCATTTAAATCGTCAGTAAGCTCGTGACCATCGCCCATTGGGTAGGTACTTCGTAGCAGATATCCCATGATGTTACAAGGGAATCAGGCGCGGATCCAGGATTTCGGTGAGGGGGGACACCACATACAAAAGTGCGCCCTACGGGCGCGCTTGGCGGGCGCAACATGGAGTGACACGGACTCAGGGGGGGGGGGGGACGCGCCGTAGCACCCCCCCCTAGATCCGCACCTGGGAATGATCGATTTCGATCGCACGATCAGTTACCGTTGTGTTCAAAGTTGAACGACATATCATTGGCCTAAGCAGCGAATCGTCTTCTATCTTCAGCCTTCATATCGTCATTTTTGTCGATGAAAGGAGTCTTATATTCGCCGCCTGTGACCAGCCGAGCATGAGTGCTAACACGTCAGGTGACGATTTGTGCATACTTCCAGTTTCCTTTGACCATTTGAACGTGCGTGCATACGCATTCGGAATGCTTTATGATGCCCTGAATCAGGGAATAACGCTTGCAGAATAAGCGCGCCAATTCCAATAGTCGAGGAGCTGATTGGCTGAGTCGGATTGCCGCGTACCGGCCCAGGCGGTGGGCGGCCGCCTGCCGGGCAATGGGACGGGGAGCGGGGTGGCCGGATTGTTCTGAGGCCTGTTCACGACCACCTGCGGTTCGGCGGTTCCCAGCAGGCTCTAGCCCCGCCCCTTTTATCATGCGTCATCACAAGCAGGCGTCTCTTGAACACTGAATGCCGCGCGCGCCACTTTACGTGACATTTCTCCTGCGGTTGCTTCGTACCGACCGCCGGAACCGCA
>JAXIVJ010011717.1:20000-22500 GCA_036785665.1 Chirona hameri | reverse complement strand
CACTTGCTTAACCCATCTCAGTACGCCTATAGGTCACGCCACTCCACCGAGGATGCCGTGCTCGACGCTGTCGAGCGCCTGGTCACCAACACCGACAACGGACTGATTTCGTCGGTAACGACGATTGATCTTTCGAAGGCGTTCGACAGCGTCGATCACGGCGTTCTCCTCACCAAGCTATCTTGGTATGGTATTGACGTGGATTGGTTTAGGAGCTACCTGAGCGGTCGTCGGCAGATTGTGCGTGGCGGACGGCTAGCTCTACCTATGTCTTGCGGTGTGCCGCAGGGTTCGATCATCGGACCAATCCTCTTCATCATGTTCACCAACGACCTTTCCGGACATCTGACTCATGGCCACCTCATCTCATACGCCGATGATACTATGCACCTCGACTGCGCGTCCCCTGACAGACTGGGTCTTGACTCTCTCAAAAATAGACTAGAGCTCACACTCAGTGAGCTCAAGTCCTGGTTTAGCGCGAACTCACTGAAAATGAATGAGAAGAAAACGGATTTTCTGCTTATCGGATCCAAGCCAAATTTGAAAAAATCCACGGACTTCCACTTCATCATTGACGGTTTGGCCGTACATTCATCCAAAAAGGTAACAATTTTGGGCGTAATAGTAGACACCTGTCTGTCATGGGACGAGCACGTCACGCGGGTGATCCAAAAATGCAATGGCATTCTGGTCTCTCTGTACAAAATTCGTCATTACTTTTCGACAGACATTCTAAAGACTCTCATTCAGGCGTACGTATTTCCTCACATCACGTACTGCCTCTGCGTATGGGGTGGGGCAGCCAAGGGTCAGCTCCAAAGAATCCAAAAAGTCATCAACTTTTCGGCTAGAATCATCTCTGGAACCAAAAAATACGAACATATCACCCCGGCTTTAAATTCTCTCGGATGGCCGAGGATCGAGCCCTGGTGGCACACCGTGACGCAATCAAGACCTACAAGGCACTGAGGGAAGAGGGCGCGCCTATCGAGATCCGCGCGCTGTTTACGGCGCGTGCGGCTGTCTCCTCCCGCGAGACACGCTCGTCGGAGAGCGGAGACCTCCACCTCCGCAAATGCAAACTTACTGCCACCCAAAAGGCTTTCTCATATCGCGCGGCCTCAGCTTGGAACCGTTTACCATCCTCTGTCAGATCTGCTCCGACTCTGGGCGCTTTTAAAGCGGCTGTTCGTGAGACCGTGGAGTGAGGAAATGTGTTTTTATCTTTTTGACCAATCCACTGCTTTTGTGATGTTAGTATATGTGACGTTGGTATGTGCATTGTTAACGCGAATTGTGCTGTCTTACATTGACAGGCAATTTTTCAGCCTGTTGGCAGTTCTTGTATAATTGACGTGAGATTGTAATACCCACCTTGTGGATTGTCTTGAATATATGAACATGAACATGAACATTCATCATTCATCATTCATCATTCATCATTCATCATTCATCATTCATCATTCATCATTCATCATTCATCATTCATCATTCATCATTCATCATTCATCATTCATCATTCATCATTCATCATTCATCATTCATCATTCATCATTCATCATTCATCATTCATCATTCATCATTCATCATTCATCATTCATCATTCATCATTCATCATTCATCATTCATCATTCATCATTCATCATTCATCATTCATCATTCATCATTCATCATTCATCATTCATCATTCATCATTCATCATTCATCATTCATCATTCATCATTCATCATTCATCATTCATCATTCATCATTCATCATTCATCATTCATCATTCATCATTCATCATTCATCATTCATCATTCATCATTCATCATTCATCATTCATCATTCATCATTCATCATTCATCATTCATCATTCATCATTCATCATTCATCATTCATCATTCATCATTCATCATTCATCATTCATCATTCATCATTCATCATTCATCATTCATCATTCATCATTCATCATTCATCATTCATCATCCTCCATCATCATCCATCATTTTTATTGGGCGTCACACATACATATATAGGCGACAAAAACAACCCGAGACCCCAATCAGTCAATCACTCAATGACACTGTCCTAAAATCGGTGTTGCAAAGCCCATTGCGGTATCAGTTTGCGGCGAAGCACCATTTGCATTCTAACCTTCACAAATATGCACTCAGTTATAAATGCTATGCGCAGACGCTCTCATGAGGCACTATACATATAACGAGCTACAGAGCACTACAACAGAAGCATCACAAATGTGAGCCATGTGTCATGAGTCATTCGTCACCGTCATGAGTCATTCGTGACCGTCATGAGTCGGATAATTTTACGACATGATGGGCACGTGCTATCAAGTAGGAATCGGATCGTATCAACAGTTCCATCAGATACGGTAGGCTCGCGAATTAGACCCACATCAATTCTACCGGATGCTGCCTCCATTGTAATTTCAAACGTGTTATTTCCAAGGCTGTGAGCTAGACCGAGGAAAGAACCCTCTAGCTCCGAGGGTGTG
>JAXIVJ010011717.1:2500-15000 GCA_036785665.1 Chirona hameri | reverse complement strand
TACTTTATATATGTATATATAAAGTATCGAAATGTCCCAGTTCAATAATTCCATCTTTGTGTTAATCAAAAATCTAAGCAACTTTTACAAAGGAAAATTTATTTTAAATCAGCTATCAATACAAGCGAAATCCGATGGATTTTCAGAATTGTGTGAGACTTTTTGGGATCCCCCCCCCCCAAAAAAAAAGGAAGAAAAAGAGTCCGCCCCACCCTAAACCAACGTTGTGGATCGGATCATATGTATGTGTGTATGAGGTGAGCCGCCGGTTCGGTGGCCTGTGACGGCTGAGAGTGGTACCAGGGGCGGCGGCAATAGTTGCAGGCAGTCTGATGGCGTGCCTGCCTGTTGAGAACTCGTGGCGTTGGCGCTGGTTCGTGAGCGTGCCTGCCTGTCGAGAACTCGTGGCGTTGGCGCTGGTTCGTGAGCGTGCCTGCCTGTCGAGAACTCGTGGCGTTGGCGCTGGTTCGTGAGCGTGCCTGCCTGTCGAGAACTCGTGGCGTTGGCGCTGGTTCGTGTTACGGCTCGTCTGATGGCGTGCCTGCCTGTCGAGAACTCGTGGCGTTGGCGCTGGTTCGTGAGCGGGAGAATTCCGTGTGTTCCAGGTCGGCATGTGAGCTGTTCTTCCCTAAAGATCCGCTGTGGATAGTTCGCGGCGAGGGGATCCATCTCTTCGACGAAAACAACCAGGCCTACCTGGATTGTATAAATAATGTGTCTCACGGTAAGTGCGTTATATACGGGAGGGCCGACTCAACGGCTCTGTCTGTAGCCATGCCGCGGTGAGCCATACATATGAACATAACATATGTACCGAAATGTGTTTGGATTTGCATGATTTCATATGTATGTGTCTCACTGTCTCACGATATATCCGGGGAATTTATACCAGCCGTCCTCCATTCGGTAATTATTATTTCACCTGTTTGGTGTGATGTTCTGGTTTCCGGACTGGTTGTATGGTTACAGTTGGCCACAGTAACCCTGACTGATGTTCTGGTTGTTGTGGTTTACGGACTGGTTGTATGGTTACAGTTGGTCATGTCAGGTGTGATGTTCTGGTTGTTGTGGTTTACGGACTGGTTGTATGGTTACAGTTGGCCACAGTAACCCTGACTGATGTTCTGGTTGTTGTGGTTTACGGACTGGTTGTATGGTTACAGTTGGTCATGTCAGGTGTGATGTTCTGGTTGTTGTGGTTTACGGACTGGTTGTATGGTTACAGTTGGTCATGTCAGGTGTGATGTTCTGGTTGTTGTGGTTTACGGACTGGTTGTATGGTTACAGTTGGTCATGTCATGTGTGATGTTCTGGTTGCTGTGGTTTACGGACTGGTTGTATGGTTACAGTTGGCCATGTCAGGTGCGATGTTCTGGTTGCTGTGGTTTACGGACTGGTTGTATGGTTACAGTTGGTCATGTCATGTGTGATGTTCTGGTTGCTGTGGTTTACGGACTGGTTGTATGGCTACAGTTGGTCATGTCAGGTGTGATGTTCTGGTTGTTGTGGTTTACGGACTGGTTGTATGGTTACAGTTGGCCACAGTAACCCTGACTGAAGTTCTGGTTGCTGTGGTTTACGGACTGGTTGTATGGTTACAGTTGGTCATGTCAGGTGTGATGTTCTGGTTGCTGTGGTTTACGGACTGGTTGTATGGTTACAGTTGGCCATGTCAGGTGCGATGTTCTGGTTGTTGTGGTTTACGGACTGGTTGTATGGTTACAGTTGGACACAGTAACCCTGACTGATGTTCTGGTTGTTGTGGTTTACGGACTGGTTGTATGGTTACAGTTGGTCATGTCAGGTGTGATGTTATGGTTCTTGTGGTTTACGGACTGGTTGTATGGTTACAGTTGGCCATGTCAGGTGCGATGTTCTGGTTGCTGTGGTTTACGGACTGGTTGTATGGTTACAGTTGGTCATGTCAGGTGTGATGTTCTGGTTGTTGTGGTTTAGGGACTGGTTGTATGGTTACAGTTGGTCATGTCAGGTGTGATGTTCTGGTTGTTATGGTTTACGGACTGGTTGTATGGTTACAGTTGGCCACAGTAACCCTGACTGAAGTTCTGGTTGCTGTTGTTTACGGACTGGTTGTATGGTTACAGTTGGCCACAGTAACCCTGACTGATGTTCTGGTTGTTGTGGTTTACAGACTGGGTGTATGGTTACAGTTGGCCACAGTAACCCTAACTGATGTTCTGGTTGTTGTGGTTTACGTATTGGTTGTATGGTTACAGTTGGCCACAGTAACCCTGACTGATGTTCTGGTTGCTGTGGTTTACGGACTGGTTGTATGGTTACAGTTGGCCACAGCAACCCTGACTGATGTTCTGGTTGTTGTGGTTTACAGACTGGTTGTATGGTTACAGTTGGTCATGTCAGGTGTGATGTTCTGGTTGTTATGGTTTACGGACTGGTTGTATGGTTACAGTTGGCCACAGTAACCCTGACTGATGTTCTGGTTGTTGTGGTTTACGGACTGGTTGTATGGTTACAGTTGGTCATGTCAGGTGTGATGTTCTGGTTGTTATGGTTTACGGACTGGTTGTATGGTTACAGTTGGCCACAGTAACCCTGACTGATGTTCTGGTTGCTGTGGTTTACGGACTGGTTGTATGGTTACAGTTGGCCACAGTAGCCCTGACTGATGTTCTGGTTGCTGTGGTTTACGGACTGGTTGTATGGTTGTATGACTGGTTGTATGGTACAGTTGGCCACAGTAACCCTGACTGATGTTCTGGTTGTTGTGGTTTACAGACTGGGTGTATGGTTACAGTTGGCCACAGTAACCCTGACTGATGTTCTGGTTGTTGTGGTTTACGGACTGGTTGTATGGTTACAGTTGGCCACAGTAACCCTGACTGATGTTCTGGTTGCTGTGGTTTACGGACTGGTTGTATGGTTACAGTTGGCCACAGTAACCCTGACTGATGTTCTGGTTGTTGTGGTTTACGGACTGGTTGTATGGTTACAGTTGGCCACAGTAACCCTGACTGATGTTCTGGTTGTTGTGGTTTACGTACTGGTTGTATGGTTACAGTTGGCCACAGTAACCCTGACTGATGTTCTGGTTGCTGTGGTTTACGGACTGGTTGTATGGTTACAGTTGGCCACAGTAACCCTGACTGATGTTCTGGTTGTTGTGGTTTACGGACTGGTTGTATGGTTACAGTTGGCCACAGTAACACTGACTGATGTTCTGGTTGTTGTGGTTTACGGACTGGTTGTATGGTTACAGTTGGCCACAGTGACCCTGACTGATGTTCTGGTTGTTGTGGTTTACGGACTGGTTGTATGGTTACAGTTGGCCACAGTAACCCTGACTGATGTTCTGGTTGTTGTGGTTTACGTACTGGTTGTATGGTTACAGTTGGTCATGTCAGGTGTGATGTTCTGGTTCTTGTGGTTTACGGACTGGTTGTATGGTTACAGTTGGCCATGTCAGGTGCGATGTTCTGGTTGCTGTGGTTTACGGACTGGTTGTATGGTTACAGTTGGTCATGTCAGGTGTGATGTTCTGGTTGTTGTGGTTTAGGGACTGGTTGTATGGTTACAGTTGGTCATGTCGGGTGTGATGTTCTGGTTGTTATGGTTTACGGACTGGTTGTATGGTTACAGTTGGCCACAGTAACCCTGACTGAAGTTCTGGTTGCTGTTGTTTACGGACTGGTTGTATGGTTACAGTTGGCCACAGTAACCCTGACTGATGTTCTGGTTGTTGTGGTTTACAGACTGGGTGTATGGTTACAGTTGGCCACAGTAACCCTAACTGATGTTCTGGTTGTTGTGGTTTACGTATTGGTTGTATGGTTACAGTTGGCCACAGTAACCCTGTCTGATGTTCTGGTTGCTGTG
This sequence comes from Chirona hameri, assembly GCA_036785665.1. Lineage (NCBI taxonomy): Eukaryota > Metazoa > Arthropoda > Thecostraca > Balanomorpha > Balanidae > Chirona > Chirona hameri. The sequence goes on along the minus strand of JAXIVJ010011717.1, from coordinate 11,145 downwards.
GTTTACGGGCTGGTTGTATGATTACAGTTGGCCACAGTAACCCTGACTGATGTTCCGGTTGTTGTGGTTTACGGACTGGTTGTATGGTTACAGTTGGCCACAGTAACCCTGACTGGTGTTCTGGTTGTTGTGGTTTACGGACTGGTTGTATGGTTACAGTTGGCCACAGTAACCCTGACTGATGTTCTGGTTGTTGTGGTTTACGGACTGGTTGTATGGTTACAGTTGGTCATGTCAGGTGTGATGTTCTGGTTGTTGTGGTTTACGTATTGGTTGTATGGTTACAGTTGGCCACAGTAACCCTGACTGATGTTCTGGTTGCTGTGGTTTACGGACTGGTTGTATGGTTACAGTTGGTCATGTCAGGTGTGATGTTCTGGTTGTTGTGGTTTAGGGACTGGTTGTATGGTTACAGTTGGTCATGTCGGGTGTGATGTTCTGGTTGTTATGGTTTACGGACTGGTTGTATGGTTACAGTTGGCCACAGTAACCCTGACTGAAGTTCTGGTTGCTGTTGTTTACGGACTGGTTGTATGGTTACAGTTGGCCACAGTAACCCTGACTGATGTTCTGGTTGTTGTGGTTTACAGACTGGGTGTATGGTTACAGTTGGCCACAGTAACCCTAACTGATGTTCTGGTTGTTGTGGTTTACGTATTGGTTGTATGGTTACAGTTGGCCACAGTAACCCTGTCTGATGTTCTGGTTGCTGTGGTTTACGGGCTGGTTGTATGGTTACAGTTGGCCACAGTAACCCTGACTGATGTTCCGGTTGTTGTGGTTTACGGACTGGTTGTATGGTTACAGTTGGCCACAGTAACCCTGACTGGTGTTCTGGTTGTTGTGGTTTACGGACTGGTTGTATGGTTACAGTTGGCCACAGTAACCCTGACTGATGTTCTGGTTGTTGTGGTTTACGGACTGGTTGTATGGTTACAGTTGGTCATGTCAGGTGTGATGTTCTAGTTGTTGTGGTTTACGTATTGGTTGTATGGTTACAGTTGGCCACAGTAACCCTGACTGATGTTCTGGTTGCTGTGGTTTACGGACTGGTTGTATGGTTACAGTTGGCCACAGTAACCCTGACTGATGTTCTGGTTGTTGTGGTTTACGGACTGGTTGTATGGTTACAGTTGGCCACAGTAACCCTGACTGATGTTCTGGTTGTTGTGGTTTACGGACTGGTTGTATGGTTACAGTTGGCCACAGTAGACTGATGTTCTGGTTGCTGTGGTTTATGGACTGGTTGTATGGTTGCAGTTGGCTACAGTAACCCTGACTGATGTTCTGGTTGCTGTGGCTTACGGACTGGTTGTATGGTTACAGTTGGCCACAGTAACCCTGACTGATGTTCTGGTTGTTGTGGTTTACGGACTGGTTGTATGGTTACAGTTGGTCATGTCAGGTGTGATGTTCTGGTTGTTGTGGTTTACGGACTGGTTGTATGGTTACAGTTGGCCACAGTAACCCTGACTGATGTTCTGGTTGTTGTGGTTTACGGACTGGTTGTATGGTTACAGTTGGCCACAGTAGACTGATGTTCTGGTTGCTGTGGTTTATGGACTGGTTGTATGGTTACAGTTGGCTACAGTAACCCTGACTGATGTTCTGGTTGCTGTGGTTTACGGACTGGTTGTATGGTTACAGTTGGCCACAGTAACCCTGACTGATGTTCTGGTTGTTGTGGTTTACGGACTGGTTGTATGGTTACAGTTGGCCACAGTAACCCTGACTGATGTTCTGGTTGTTGTGGTTTACGGATTGGTTGTATGGTTACAGTTGGCCATGTCAGGTGCGATGTTCTGGTTGTTGTGGCTTACGGACTGGTTGTATGGTTACAGTTGGCCACAGTAACCCTGACTGATGTTCTGGTTGTTGTGGTTTACGGACTGGTTGTATGGTTACAGTTGGCCACAGTAACCCTGACTGATGTTCTGGTTGTTGTGGTTTACGGACGGGTTGCATGGTTACAGTTGGCCACAGTAACCCTGACGTGGTCCGGGCGATCAGCAAGCAGGCCGCCGTGCTAAACACCAACAGCCGGTACCTGCACGAGACCCTGGTCCAACTGGCGGCGAGGTGAGGCACAGACGCTGCCCCCGGCGTCGGCAGGCGGCCACAGACATGATCCCCGGGCTCTGCAGCACCTCTTACCACCGATGTCCGACACCACCGTCAACATTAACCTCCGACCAGTGTTCGTCACGGGCCCACCAACCCCCAGCCCAGCCCGGCGCAGGCCCATGCACACCAAGCCCAGGCCCGGACAAGGCCCGGTCAAATTTATAATATTGAGGCCCAGGCCCAGTCCGGCCCGTTCAGATTAAGCATATAAATATTTTCACAAAATTTGCAATCACTATCCTAGCATATTTACTTGTATACTATAAATGTGAAACCATGAACCAACTATGCTAACCAAAAACAAACAAATAGCCACAGCCACAGCAACAGTGTGTTGCTGTGAAAGTGAACTGCTGGTTGAAATAGTCTTTTTCAGCTCTGACCTGAGCTTCAACATTCTCGGCCCAGGCCCGTCCAGAGCCCGATGATTTCCTTAAAGGGACATTGCCACCTCGCAGGTCAATATGGAGTTTTTGGTGTGTATCGGTCATTTAAGCGTGCCCGATTTCACCTGCAAAATTTGGTTCCCGAAACTCCCCCCATTAGATCAAAAAATACATTTGCACCACTCATGCTTGCCAAGCATTCGTAAAGTTGGAGTCGCCACATCACTATTTATAATCACTTCTTTGCGGACTGATATTTTCTTTTGAATGTTGCAAACTCAACATCACCATTCCGTCAGTGCACTTTAAAATTAAAAGTGTATGCAGTTAATTCTATTTTCAACAACCTTGGTCTCTTTCATAATAAAACAGCAAGAATTGCTATGGCTCGACTTTGGGACCGTAGGAGTTACGTGACCTATACCTTATAACATAGATAGACTTTTCAAGGTCAAGTCTCGGCAAATTCGTACGCCTCGGCTTGGGACGGACGCCAATACCACAGCCAAACTGGATGAGAGCGGCCATCATGAATCTAGTACTGAGCACAGCTGGGACCAACGTTTTGGAGTCAGAAATAAATACAAAATGCTTTGCCGATACACTGCTTTAGGTGCTGCAGGAGCAAGTTTGAGCTTGAGCATACATGACTGTTGATCCCCACCATTCATTTAAGTTGCTTTTTAGAAATCCTCCGGAGGTGGCCATATCCCTTTAAAGTTGAGGCCCAGCCCAGGCCCAGCCCAGGCCCAGCCCAGGCCCAGCCCAGGCCCAGCCCAGGCCCAGCCCAGGCCCAGCCCAGGCCCAGCCCAGGCCCAGCCCAGGCCCAGCCCAGGCCCAGCCCAGGCCCAGCCCAGGCCCAGCCCAGGCCCGGCCCAGCCCGTGACGAACTCTGCCTCTGACACAAGTTGCTGAAAAGTTGAACACAAGTTGATCACTGACCACTGATCACTGATCACTGATCGCTGATCACTGACCACTGACTATTGACTACTGACTACTGACTACTGACTACTGACTACTGACTACTGACTACTGACTACTGACTACTGACTACTGACTATTGACTACTGACTACTGACTACTGACTACTGACTACTGACCACTAATCACGAACTACTGACCACTGACTACTGACCACTGACTACTGACTACTGCATACTGACTGCTGACCACTGACTACTGACTGCTGACTACTGACTACTGACTACTGACCACTGACCACTGATTACTGATTACTGACTACCGACTACTGACTACTGACTACTGACTACCGACTACCGACTGCTGACCACTAATCACGAACTACTGACCACTGATTACTGACTACTGACCACTGACCACTGACCACAGATCACTGACTACTGACCACTGAACACTGACTGCTGATCACTGACTACTGACCACTGGCCACTGACTACCGACTGCTGACCACTGACCATTGAATGTCAACCAGTGACCACAATCGGATGACCTCTATTCTCTGTCCCCGCGCTTCAGGTTCTCTGTCCCACTGGCCACTGACTACCGACTGCTGACCACTGACCATTGAATGTTAACCAGTGACCACAATCGGATGACCTCTATTCTCTGTCCCCGCGCTTCAGGTTATCTGTCCCTCTGGCCACTGACTACCGACTGCTGACCACTGACCATTGAATGTTAACCAGTGATCACAATCGGATGACCTCTATTCTCTGTCCCCGCGCTTCAGGTTATCTGTCCCACTGGCCACTGACTACCGACTGCTGACCACTGACCATTGAATGTTAACCAGTGATCCCAATCGGATGACCTCTATTCTCTGTCCCCGCTTCATCAGGTTGACGGCTACGTTCCCCGAGAAGCTGACCAGGGTCATCCTGGTCAACTCGGGCTCCGAAGCGAACGACCTGGCGCTTCGAATGGCACGCGCCCACACTGAAAACGAGGATGTTATCACCCTAGACCAGTGCGTATGTGTGTGCGCGTGTGGCATCACAGGCTTCACAGCCGCAGGCATGTGTATCAAATTAAACCAAACCTACAATTTTGGGAAGGCTCTATTAAATCTGTGGGAAGACACGAGGCCACGCTAGCCCACTGAGAATGGGTCATATACAGTAACAATTAGTGGTGCCAGTTTCAGCATATATTTGTCCAATGTCCGACCGATGTCCAAGACCATGGTCAGCTGTCCGAAAATCATTGTTTGTCCGAAATTTGTCCGAAAGCAAAAACAAGTGGTTGATATGGAAAGTAAAGCATCCAGTGTATCATTCGTTTAATACAAAAGTAACTACGTGATTTTCGCGACAAGCCATCCTTGGGCATTGGATGTCCGAAAATGTCCAAATAAATATCCTTTTGTCCGTCCGAAAACCGAATCGGTCTTCGGACAAATTCGGAATTACGAAAATGATTGTTCCGAATGGCACCACTAGTAACAACCGCTATTCTCAGGACGCGTTAGAGATCGCGCGATATGTAAGCATCGCATTGAAACAATTACTATTAAACATATGTTGATAACATGTGCAATCTACCGCCACCATCGCACCTTTTCTTACTAAGTACGCAGAGGCGAACAATCGTCTTATAAGTTATATCTGTACAAACGTTACTCGGAGACGAGCATCCCACTCTTCTCAAGCTTCTCTTTTCTTCCCTTGAAAAGACCAACATCATATAGTACCTATATATATGTTTTTGCAACATATTGTAAATGTTGATCACGAAACGATAAGACAGTTCCGTTTGTTTTGATGTATTTTTCGAAATGAGCATACTAACTGTTCAGTTATTATTTATCAGCACAAAACTCTCCAAAACACAACCTTCACTCCCAGGCCGATTTAAAAGAAGTTAAGTGACCTAATCAACTCAACCAACTAAAATCATATCACACCGATCGTTTAACATCCTTGGGAACACAAGCACAACATCTGAAGACCCGGCGAGTTGGCTGATACGTGACCTGATCTATTCCCGCCTTGCAGCGCCTACCATGGTCACCTGACCTGATCTATTCCTGCCTTGCAGCGCCTACCATGGTCACGTGACCTGATCTGTTCCCGCCTTGCAGCGCCTACCATGGTCACGTGACCTGATCTGTTCCCGCCTTGCAGCGCCTACCATGGTCACGTGACCTGATATATTCCCGCCTTGCAGCGCCTACCATGGTCACGTGACCTGATCTATTCCCGCCTTGCAGCGCCTACCATGGTCACGTGACCTGATCTGTTCCCGCCTTGCAGCGCCTACCATGGTCACGTGACCTGATCTATTGCCGCCTTGCAGCGCCTACCATGGTCACGTGACCTGATCTGTTCCCGCCTTGCAGCGCCTACCATGGTCACGTGACCTGAACTATTCTCGCCTTGCAGCGCCTACCATGGTCACGTGACCTGATCTATTGCCGCCTTGCAGCGCCTACCATGGTCACGTGACCTGATCTGTTCCCGCCTTGCAGTGCCTACTATGGTCACGTGACCTGATCTATTCCCGCCTTGCAGCGCCTACCATGGTCACGTGACCTGAACTATTCCCGCCTTGCAGTGCCTACCATGGTCACGCGACCTGATCTATTGCCGCCTTGCAGCGCCTACCATGGTCATGTGACCTGATCTATTCCCGCCTTGCAGCGCCTACCATGGTCACGTGACGTCCACTATATCGATTTCACCGTACAAAACGAAGAAGCTGGGCGCAGCCTCTCAGTCGCAGCTGGTGCACATGGTAAGTGGATGGTAAGTGGATGGCGAGTGTATGGTGAGTGGATGGTAAGTGGATGATGAGTGGATGGTGAGTGGATGGTGAGTGGATGGTGAGTGGATGGTGAGTGGATGGTGAGTGGATGGTGAGTGGATGGTAAGTGGATGGTAAGTGGATGGTGAGTGGATGGTGAGTGGATGGTAAGTGGATGGTAAGTGGATGGTGAGTGGATGGTGAGTGGATGGTGAGTGGATGGTGAGTGGATGGTGAGTGGATGGTGAGTGGATGATGAGTGGATGGTCAGTGGATGGTAAGTGGATGGTAAGTGGATGGTGAGTGGATGGTGAGTGGATGGTGAGTGGATGGTAAGTGGATGGTAAGTGGGTGGTGAGTGGATGGTGAGCGGATGGTAAGTGGATGGTGAGTGGATGGTGAGTGGATGGTGAGTGGATGGTAAGTGGACGGTAAGTGGACGGTGAGTGGATGGTGAGTGGATGGTAAGTGGATGGTGAGCGGGTGGTAAGTGGATGGTGAGTGGATGGTGAGTGGATGGTGAGTGGATGGTGAGTGGATGGTGAGTGGATGGTGAGTGGATAGTGAGTGGGTGGTAAGTGGATGGTAAGTGGATGGTGAGTGGATGGTAAGTGGATGGTAAGTGGATGGTAAGTGGATGGTGAGTGGATGGTGAGTGGATGGTGAGTGGATGGTAAGTGGATGGTAAGTGGGTGGTGAGTGGATGGTGAGCGGGTGGTGAGCGGGTGGTAAGTGGATGGTGAGTGGATGGTGAGTGGATGGTGAGTGGATGGTGAGTGGATGGTGAGTGGATGGTGAGTGGATGGTGAGTGGATGGTGAGTGGATGGTGAGTGGATGGTAAGTGGATAGTGAGCGGATGGTAAGCGGATGGTGAGTGGATGGTGAGTGGATGGTGAGTGGATGGTGAGTGGATGGTGAGTGGATGGTAAGTGGATGGTAAGTGGATGGTAAGTGGATGGTAAGTGGATGGTGAGTGGATGGTGAGTGGATGGTGAGTGGATGGTAAGTGGATGGTGAGTGGATGGTGAGTGGATGGTAAGTGGATGGTGAGTGGATGGTGAGTGGATGGTAAGTGGATGGTAAGTGGATGGTGAGTGGATGGTAAGTGGATGGTAAGTGGATGGTAAGTGGATGGTGAGTGGATGGTAAGTGGATGGTAAGTGGATGGTGAGTGGATAGTGAGTGGATGGTGAGTGAATGGTAAGTGGATAGTGAGTGGATGGTGAGTGGATGGTAAGTGGATGGTGAGTGGACAGTCGACCACTGACCGCCGCTGGGTCGTGACCTCTCCGCGCTCGCTCCCGTAAACAAGTTAATCCGGTCGGCCGCCGGACGGGTCAGCGCTGCCGCGCACAGTGGTAGCCAGCGGGCTGTGAGTGAGCGCACAGCGACCGGGGTGCAGTGCACCATGGCTGAAGATAGAGCCGTAATAACGCAAGAGTCCCTAGAGGCGGCACTAATTGCGTGCTTCTCGAGGGCGGAAGTGAAACTCTCGCTGTTTTCACTTTTCCAAAGTGAATTTGAGAAGAGAGACGCCGAGATAGCTGCTTTGAAGGAAGAAGTGGGTAGCCTGAAAAAGCTCGTCATCCGACAAGCTGACGACCTGGACGACATGGAGCAATATTCCCGCAGGAATATTCTAAACTTCAACGGTCTACCAGAGTCTGAAGGAGAGGATGGCGTGCAGCTCGGCATCGATCTCGCCAAATCAGTCGGAGTGACCCTCCAGAGAGTAGAAATTGACAGGGCGCACAGGATCGGGCTGAAAGGAAAGAAGACAGCAGCCGGCGAGCCGATAAACCGTCCGCTGATAGTTAAATTCACGAACTATGTGAAGCGGAAGGAGGTGTACTCGGCTCGTCGGAAAATAAAGGACGCAAGGCCTCTCAGAACGTCAAGCCTACAAGGCAAGGACCTGAAAAAGGTCTTCACACGAACAACTTGACCAGGAAAAATCAGAAGGTGATGTACCGGGCCCGTGAGCTCCGGCGCCGTGGCGTGCTCTGGGCGGCGTGGAGCGACGGGTGCCAAATGAAGGTGAAGATCAGAGAGGGGGGACCGACACACAAAATCAAGACCGAGGACGACCTGGAAAAGCTCATCGGGGAGTGATCCTACATCTGCTAACCACAGAGGAACGGCTAGCCGGAACCCGCAGCAGCTGCTAACCTGAGAGTTCTAGTATGGGCGTCAGTTTCGACGGCGGAGCCGAAAAGCTGGTATTGTTGAAGGATTATGAAGGAAAAACTTTGTGCTTCCACTTTCCTGCCAAATTATTGTTTGTTTACATTCATCTGTCTTTTGGTTCGGGGTTCACCACTCGGCAAGTGTCCGGCAAGTGCTCAACTGAGTGTTTGGCTCGCTGTTTGTTAAATGTTATACATATATATATATATATATATATATAT
>JAXIVJ010011716.1:0-42678 GCA_036785665.1 Chirona hameri | reverse complement strand
TAGGGACACACGCAAACACACATACACGCACCCCCGCAGGCACACCCGCACGCACACCCGCACGCACACCCGCACGCACACCCGCACGCACACCCGCACGCACACCCGCACGCACACCCGCACGCACACCCGGTCGCCCTAGTCACGCAAACCCGCCAGCCCTAGTCACGCACACCCGCCAGCCCTAGTCACGCACGCCCGCCAGCCCTAGTCACACAAACCCGCCAGCCCTAGTCACGCAAACCCGCCAGCCCTAGTCACACAAACCCGCCAGCCCTAATCACACACACCCGCCAGCCCTAATCACACACACCCGCCAGCCCTAATCACACACACCCGCCAGCCCTAATCACACACACCCGCCAGCCCTAATCACACACACCCGCCAGCCCTACTCACGCCTGCGACTCGCGGACGTTCTTCAAGCCCTGGTTGACGTCCTCGGTGAATTCGCTCCACATAGTGATACCCAGCTTGTGCTTCAGCTCCTGTGCCTCCTTGATCTTGGCCGAGAGTGTCTCACGCATCAGCACAATATCCTCCTCGTTCTGTGAACAGTGTCTCACGCATCAGCACAATATCCTCCTCGTTCTGTGAACAGTGTCTCACGCATCAGCACAATATCCTCCTCGTTCTGTGAACAGTGTCTCACGCATCAGCACAATATCCTCCTCGTTCTGTGAACAGTGTCTCACGCATCAGCACAATATCCTCCTCGTTCTGTGAACAGTGTCTCACGCATCAGCACAATATCCTCCTCGTTCTGTGAACAGTGTCTCACGCATCAGCACAATATCCTCCTCGTTTCTGTGAACAGTGTCTCACGCATCAGCACAATATCCTCCTCGTTCTGTGAACAGTGTCTCACGCATCAGCACAATATCCTCCTCGTTCTGTGAACAGTGTCTCACGCATCAGCACAATATCCTCCTCGTTCTGTGAACAGTGTCTCACGCATCAGCACAATATCCTCCTCGTTCTGTGATCAGTGTCTCACGCATCAGCACAATATCCTCCTCGTTCTGTGAACAGTGTCTCACGCATCAGCACAATATCCTCCTCGTTCTGTGAACAGTGTCTCACGCATCAGCACAATATCCTCCTCGTTCTGTGAACAGTGTCTCACGCATCAGCACAATATCCTCCTCGTTCTGTGAACAGTGTCTCACGCATCAGCACAATATCCTCCTCGTTCTGTGAACAGTGTCTCACGCATCAGCACAATATCCTCCTCGTTCTGTGAACAGTGTCTCACGCATCAGCACAATATCCTCCTCGTTCTGTGAACAGTGTCTCACGCATCAGCACAATATCCTCCTCGTTCTGTGAACAGTGTCTCACGCATCAGCACAATATCCTCCTCGCTCTGTGAACAGTGTCTCACGCATCAGCACAATATCCTCCTCGCTCTGTGAACAGTGTCTCACGCATCAGCACAATATCCTCCTCGTTCTTTGAACAGTGTCTCACGCATCAGCACAATGTCCTCCTCAATCTGCTCCTCAATCTGCAAACAGGACAGTGTCCCACGCATCAGCACAATGTCCTCCTCAATCTGCAAACTGGACAGTGTCTCACGCATCAGCACAATGTCCCCCTCAATCTGCTCCTCAATCTGCAAACAGGACAGTGTGTCACGCATCAGCAGTCAGCATTGTGCCCTCTTTAATCTGAATAATGCCTTCCATCTAAAAGTAGACAAGTAGCCTTCGAAAGTAGACAAGTAGCCTTTCCATTTGACACCATGTCACACTCATATGGGCAATCCAGGACAAATCACCACACCATGGTAACCACACTCCAGATTTCGCTCCAAAATGGTGTACAGGGACCCGCAGTCGCTATGGTACTCACTAAGGTCCGGCTTATTTTCTCCTCTAGGGTGTGCTTGACGGCGAATTAAGAAACGACCATATATGCATTCAAACCGAATTAATGAGAGATTCAAATTGATATATTGACGCATTGGCTCACCTTATCCATTGGCTGCTTTTAAGCAAAAACCCGTTTTACCACCGCAAAGCGCAAAAAAAGAAGATTTTTTGCTTAAAAGCAGCCAATGGATAGGGTGAGCCAATGCGTCGATATATCAATTTGAAGCTCTCAGTAATGCGGTTTGAATGCATATACGGTCGTTTCTTAATTCGCCGTCAAACATAGGCTAGAGGAGAAAGAAGCCGGATCTTAGTGTGTACCATAGCAACTGCGGGGGGTGGGGCGTACATGGTTATTATTGACGCAGACTTCGATTTTCTAATTTGTTTGACGTCAGGTCACAGGGTCGCAAGATACAGGTCAGCGAAACTGCAGGTCTGGTTCAAACATACAACTACGTTTGTCATTATATCTATATGTTGAAAATAGATATTGGGGTAAAATCATAAATCATTAGATAGAGGAAAAACAAAGAATGTAATGACATACAAATCTACCCTATAAGGTCAAAATGTGATAACTTGACCTTATGACATTGATACATGGGCAAGGTCAAACATATTTGCCCGCTTCGATTTTTGTTGTTGAAATTAATACAAAAGTTTGAACATTTATTTGGTAACATGCATGCCAAATTTCACGGTGCAACTGAAACTCTTTGGGGTCATCAGGGGTCATATGTCATGACCTCATTTGACCTGCGAGTTCACGAATCTCGACATTCTTCCAAGTGTAGGCAATATGAGCATCATTCGAAAGCATCTGTCCCATGGGATACAGTGATATTAATTTCAAATTTTGTTTGCAAATAAAGCATATTGTCATCGGATGAACATCCGTCGCGACAGCTTTCTGTATCACCTATCACAACTGAACACTAAAGGACGCACAGTACCGCACATTTGTTAGTTTTCTCAGATTTTCACGCGTATTGCCATGCTTTTCTACGTGCTGAACAGGATGGAAACATCATTTTGTTATAAAACAATGTTTCGGTCGGACCAAGCGCAGTCTTTGAAAACATGTGTTTTCTTCTGTGCCAGCTATGGAGCAAAAATGAAGATCACGCTAAACGGCTGGAAATATGCTCATTGTAAAGTTCTTGGCGAGAAAAACTTTATAGCAGACGAAGTGTTCTAATATCGGTACTTTGTTATGTACTGGCCTGCAAACATGTATTTTTTATATTTTGGTCAAAAGCCTTTTGCAGTGACTTGCACTATCAGGCATCGCTACAATGTTATTATAATTAATTTAGTGCGTTATAAAGTTGGTTTCTCTCGCCAAGACTTTTCCAATGAGCCTATTTTCAGCCCTGCAGCGTGATCTTCATTTTTGCACCATAGCTGGCACAGAAAAAAAAAACATGTATTCAAAGGTCGCGCTTGGTCCGACCGAAAACAATTGTTTTAGAGCAAGATAAATGTTCCCACGTTATTCAGTGCGTAGAATATCATGGGCATGCGCGTGAAAACCGGGGGGGGGGGGGGGCAAATCAACAAATGTGCGGTACTGTGCGTCCTTTAGTGCGCAGTTGAGATAGCTGATACAAGAAAACTTTCGAGACGGATGCTCATCCGAGGATAATACGCATTTGCAAACAAAACGTGAAATTAATATCGCAAGTGCATTCCATGGGACAGATGCTTTCGAATGATGCTCATATTGCCTACACTTGGAAGAATGTCGAGATTCGTGAACTCGCAGGTCAAATGAGGTCATGACATATGACCCCTGTTGACCTCCAAGGAGTTTCAGTTGCACCGTGAAATTGTGCATGCATGTCACAAAACAAGACCAAACTTGTGTATCAATTAAACCAATTGAAGCGGGCAAACATCGTTTGACCTTGACCTGATAGCAATGTCATAAGGTCAAGCCATCAAATTTTGACCTCAGATTTGTATGTCATCACATTCTTTGTTTTTCCTCTTCCTAATGATTTATTATTTTACCCTAATATCTATTTTCGACATGGAGATATAATGACAAACATAGTTGGATGTTTGCACTAGACCTGAAGTTTCGCTGACCTGTATCTTGTGACCCTGTGACCTGACGGTCATACAAATTCGAAAATCGAAGTCAGCGCCAAGAATAACCATGTACGCCATTTTGGGAGCGAAATATGAGAGGGTGCGGTATACATTTCCACTCTCACCTTGGTAATTTGTCCTAGAATTGCCCATAGACAATAGAACCCGTCATTAACAAAATAGCAGCTTCCCGTAGATACATACCGACTATGTTTGGTACTGATAACATGACCAAACTCCACCAAACTAGCAAAGAAAGGCAACACTATCCATCCCCGTTACACAATCCACTCTGCCATCTGTGCAGGTTTCCACTCAACACTGCGTTTAACCTGATTCGGTGCCTACCAAGCGCGGTAACTACCTACCGACAACGCCCGTCTGCCAGATTAAGCCGCCCCTGACTGTGCACACACCACGCACACATCCCCTGCAGGATGACCTGTACGTACCCGGGCCAGGTCCTGCTTCCACTCCTCGCGCTGCTGCTCCTGTTCCTCCGGACTGAGGGCTGCGAACGCGTCCACCACGCCCGAGTCGCCCGACGGCGAGCTGGCTGGCATCTCGGTCGCTGTCACACAGAGACGAGGTATTGACAGTCAGTCGCGTCACCGACAAACAGTTGCGACACTGACAGACAGACGAGACGCCAACAGACAGACGGACGAGACGCCAACAGACAGACGGACGAGACGCCAACAGACAGACGGACGAGACGCCAACAAACAGACAGATGAGACGCCAACGGACAGACGGACGAGACGCCAACAGACAGACAGACGAGACGCCAACAGACAGACGGACGAGACGCCAACAGACAGACAGACAGACGAGACACCAACAGACAGACAGACGAGACGCCAGCAGACAGACCGACGAGACGCCAGCAGACAGACAGACGAGACGCCAACAGACAGACGGACGAGACGCCGTCACGACAGACAGACGAGACGCCAACAGACAGACGGACGAGACGCCAACAGACAGACAGACAGACGAGACGCCAACAGACAGACAGACGAGACGCCAACAGACAGACGGACGAGACGCCAACAGACAGACGGACGAGACGCCGTCACGACAGACAGACGAGACGCCAACAGACAGACGGACGAGACGCCAACAGACAGACAGACAGACGAGACGCCAACAGACAGACAGACGAGACGCTAACAGACAGACGGACGAGACGCCAACAGACAGACAGACGAGACGCCAGCAGACAGACGGACGAGACGCCAACAGACAGACAGACAGACGAGACACCAACAGACAGACAGACGAGACGCCAGCAGACAGACCGACGAGACGCCAGCAGACAGACAGACGAGACGCCAACAGACAGACGGACGAGACGCCGTCACGACAGACAGACGAGACGCCAACAGACAGACGGACGAGACGCCAACAGACAGACAGACAGACGAGACGCCAACAGACAGACAGACGAGACGCCAACAGACAGACGGACGAGACGCCAACAGACAGACGGACGAGACGCCGTCACGACAGACTTGTAAATGACTCAAATTATGTCGAGTCGACTCAAGTCTGACTCATCGGCAGATGAATTGCCTAACTCTTTACTCAAGTACTGTTCTCAAAATTTGTAATCGACTAGACTCGACTCGGGAAGGTCACGTGATCGACCTGACCTTAGGTCACCGATATACAAATTCGAGATATACGAATTGTAGGTAATTATGACCGCATTGAATCTTGTCGGTTTCAAACCGCTCTGTTAAAAACTGTGGCTGTGGCAAAACGCAATATCTTTGGAGTTGGGGTCACGTGATCTGAGAGACTTGACCTGAGATGACCCAAGGTCACAAAATTCATAATATACCAAAACTCTAAGACCTACTCGTCAATTATGTGAAGTACCATGGTTTTGTTCTCTTTTGTTTAGATATTATAGTTGTCTGAAACCTCACCATGACTTTACGGATATAGTGCACCAGTTCAAATAACAGAAGACAAACATTCAAACAACAAAATAAACAAGTTCCTTTAATAATTTGCTTGAGTATACTATGTAAATGCAATTATTGCCATAATTATCGCATTGCCCATAGAGCGTTACTTTATTTTGAGTTAGATGAGTCAATGACTCACGTCCATGAGTCACTTCACAGAGCATTCGACTCTTGACTCAAGTTGTTACGTCGGGAAGGATTTGACTCAACACATGACTCAAGCAAGCTTATTTCGGAATGAAATCGACTCAACTCATGACTCAAGTGAAAACCACTGACTCACGAGTCGATCCATCACTCAACTCTGAGAAGTTACAAGCCTGGTCACGAGTCGATCCATCACTCAACTCTGAGTAAGTTACAAGCCTGGTCACGAGTCGATCCATCACTCAACTCTGAGTAAGTTACACGCCTGGTCACGAGTCGATCCATCACTCAACTCTGAGTAAGTTACAAGCCTGGTCACGAGTCGATCCATCACTCAACTCTGAGTAAGTTACAAGCCTGGTCACGAGTCGATCCATCACTCGACTCTGAGTAAGTTACACGCCTGGTCACGAGTCGATCCATCACTCAACTCTGAGTAAGTTATACGCCTGGTCACGAGTCGATCCATCACTCAACTCTGAGTAAGTTACAAGCCTGGTCACGAGTCGATCCATCACTCAACTCTGAGTAAGTTGCAAGCCTGGTCACGAGTCGATCCATCACTCAACTCTGAGTAAGTTACAAGCCTGGTCACGAGTGGATCCATCACTCAACTCTGAGTAAGTTACAAGCCTGGTCACGAGTCGATCCATCACTCGACTCTGAGTAAGTTACACGCCTGGTCACGAGTCACGAGTAAGCCAACGCCTGCAGCCCCGGAGTCCGCCATACGGTCCCAATTTCGCCAGCTGACGGCGAAATGCACACGGCTAAACGCTGGTGGTTCTGATCTGAGAGATGCCAAACACGTCGGTACGGGCACCATACGGGATCAATCCAATACAACTGTTCCTGATTAGAGTACGTAACTTCACTTTGCATTAACTACATGTATATTGTATATTAATATTGTATATTAATATTGACGATGACGTCAGAAACCACCCCGCCTTATTTAACCCAGCACTCACCAGTGGCGGCCGTGGCGCGCTGGAGGTGCAGCTGACCGTGCGAGTAGGCCTGAGGAGCGTCCATAAACATGGCCAGACAACACCTGCGACCACACCCTCCGTACGACTCCTACCGATATGTGTGTACGGATTTGGATTTAAATCCTTCCAAAGACTGTGCTGTCGGCCTTCGTCATTCCCCTATATCCACCAACAGCAGGCCAACGGAAGCACCGCCCACTGCCTCGGCTCTGCCCGCGCCACTGCCGCCGACCGGCTGACTGAGCCGGCGCGGTGGGCCGGTGGGACTGAACTGAACTGAACTACTGAACCCTGCTCGTCAGCAGAATGTGATCGATATCGGCCAGCTGCGGGTACACCGACATGATGACGGGGACAGTACCGCCTCAGGACGTCACGCAGCGGGCAGAGGTCGCGACAGCGCCCTCAGACGCCTCACAGGCGGCCGCCGAACAGCCGAACAGCTGAACAAGCAGAAATGCCGACAGCAGGGAGTGGCGTGTACTCGCCAGTCGCCAACGTAGATCGTATCATTATTGACTTAAATGATATATTAATTATCTAAATGTATATTAAAGGGAATAGTTCACATTTAACATGGGGTTTTGAACTGAGATAGCAGATTTGTAGAGCAGACCGAATAACGGGTTGTGGTGAAAAAATTACCTCGCTGCGCTAAGTAATTTCGACACAGGACTAGTGGACCCCGTTTAGAAGAAGTTTCAGGCGCCCGAAACTTGTTTCGGGTCCTCACAACGGTTGTTTACGTTACAAGCAGCCCCTCCCCCTGCCCCTGCCCCTGCCCCAGCCCCAGCCCCTGCCCCTGCCCCTGCCCCTGCCCCTGCCCCTGCCCCTGCCCCTGCCCCTGCCCCTGCCCCTGCCCCTGCCCCTCCCCCTTCACCAGTCTCGACCCTTCAAATCATCTTACTCTACCTGCATAAAAGAAGCATAATCCCATGAGTATTTATGAACTATTTCTGTAAAGTATTTATCTAATCTAATTTTGAAAGAAGCAAGTGTCACTGCATCAGCGACATCCCCTGGTAGCTTATTCCAATGTCCTACAACCCTTCTACTGGAAAATGACTGTCGTAGTCTAGTCCTACTTTGTTTCATAATGACTTTATGCTGATGACCTCTATCTCGATTTTCCCTATTGAACTCAAACATTCCCTTTAAATATCCAGAATGCTGACAATTTATAAATTTGAAGACTTCAATTAGATCTCCTCTTAGCCTTCTATATCTAAGTGAAAACATACCCAATTTATTTAATCTATCTTCATAAGGTAAACTACCAAGACAATTAACCATTTGTGTTGCCCTTTTTTGAACTCCTAACAACCAGCAATCTTTCTCATATGTTGGAGACCAGGCTTGCACAGAATACTCGAATTGTGGTCTAACGGATGCACAATACAGTTTTGTTATTACCTTTTCACTTTTGTAGGAAACATTTCTGTTAATGGCCCCTAGCATTCTAAGTACCTTTTTCCTAGCTTCAACAACCTGGTCTGACGCTGATAGTCCATTGTTTATCACGACACCTAAATCTCTTTCCTTTTCAATCTGCTCCAGTTTCTGCCCACCCATTGCATACCTATGTTTACTGCTAACTCGTCCAGCGTGCATAATCTTACATTTACTCAAATTGAATTTCATCTGCCATGCTTCAGACCACTCAACTAACTTGTCCAGATCTGATTGAAAAACATCCTGATCATGTTGTGCTCTAATAATCCTGACAACTTGTAGATCGTCCGCAAATTTTAAGACTTTGCTGTCTATACTGGTTTCAATTGCATTCACAAATATTAAAAAAGCAATGGGACCAGGACTGAGCCCTGTGGAACCCCACTGAGAACCTCCTTCCATTGTGATTTGCACCTATTTAATATAACCCTTTGCTGACGTCCTGAAAGTCATGTTTCTATCCAATCCAGAATATTTCCCCTGATCCCATGAATTTTAAGTTGCAACCCTAGTCTCGTGTGGCGGACTTTGTCAAGTGCTTTACTGAAATCAAGAAAGGTTACATCTAGCTGTTTACCCTGATCGAAGCTATCTGTTGCAACATCCAAAAACTCAAGAAGATTAGTTAAACAAGAACGGCCCTTCCTAAAGCCATGCTGTGTATTCTTGATGACTTCATTTTGCTCCAAGAATTCAGTAATCTCATCTTCGATGATTGATTCAAGCACCTTGCAGACTAGTGAGGTCAGACTAACCGGTCTATAGTTTTCCTCTGTACATTTATCTCCTTTTTTATGAATAGGAACAACATTTGCTCTTTTCAAATAAAGTGGAATTTTAGTCTGCGAGCGATTTAGAAAATATTGGGGCTAATGGAACTGACAACTCTCTTTCAGATTATCTTAACCCGCGCACTGCAGGGGCTTTGCGCCGAACACGAACTGCAGGGGGGTTGAATTCCGCCCCCGTGAGATCTCGAAAACTACGCTGCGTAGCGACAAACGGAAAACGTCATTTGATATCTTGATACAAGTTCTACTTTTTGTATTTCAGTATTGTTTTAGGTCAGGTCAAAATTGAGGTCACCAGAGGTCATCAAAGGTCAAATGTTCCAGTTTTTTCCTGTTTTAGGACATCGCTCCAGCAATTCCCATATATCTCGGAAACTATACTAGTTAGAAACAAACGGAAAAAGCAAACGATAGCCAGTGAAATTTGCAATCGACAGCGTGTCCTCAAAATTGATCTCAGGTCAATATTTGAGGCTCCAGAGGTAAAAAAATAAGTTTTGTTTTTGCAAAATCATTTTTCGTTATTAACTTTGTACTTAATCAAGATAACGGAAAACTGTTTACGCCATTGTGTTTATCTCGTTAATGCGCTTCGAATGATATACATGGTGACCTTGTTAAGTCAACTTACAAATTTGACCTCAGGTCAAGGTCAAGTGGTGACTCAAGTAGGGCATATTGAATATGGGAAGACGTGTCTCGACGAGACAAACACATTGCTGTCTGTTTTACTTATCTATCTTCATTATGTTGGGAGTTATTGACAAAAAGTGATGGTGACCTCGCATGACCTCAAATGACCCCCTAGGGGTCACTGAACAAAACTTACACATTGGATCATCAAGAATATCCCATAATACCATGATCCAGAAGTAATTGGACTAATATCATGCATATCCTTGAAATAGGAAGCATTTGTATATTTCCCCATTGACATATTATGGGGAGGTTACGAAATTGACCTGACCTTACGTAACCGATATCAAAATTCCGAGATATAAGAATTGTAAGTACTGATGCCCTCATGGCATCCTGTAAGTTTCAAACTGATCGGTGAGAAACTCTGGCTTTGGCACAACTGCAAACATTTTTGGAGGTGGGGTCACTTGACCTGGTCTGGTGACCTGACCTGAGATGACCCAAAGATATTTTTTCTCAAAGTGTGCGCAATTGATGTCCTAACAGGTGTGCCAAAACCCGGCGTTTTTTTTCGCTGTCCGCGAAAAACCTGAGGGAGGGCGGCAATACCCCCTCAAATTAGGTCCAACTTCAAATTAGTAAGATGATAAAAGCGTTACGCGCATGGTGCCCCCATGTTTTTTCCTGGATCCGCCTATGCGCAATATATCAAATTTAACAACTTACAGCATATAATGCCCACATGTGACGTTCGTGTCGTCCCAAACAGTCACGAACAGCACTTTTATTTCTTCAGAAAATCCCCCCCCCCATTTTACATTCCCTGAATACGTTTTTTTTTTATATATATATTAATGACCAGTACATTTGAAGTTCAAAAACGTTTGGGGCATGGAAATCGGTCAAGCCACATGACCGCAATGACCATTCAAAAAACACCAACAAAATCCGTTTTTTCACCCTGGCCCCGCATTTTTGAACCAAACAAAGATTTCAGGGTCCGAAAAAAAAGAGATCTTGTCATGACGAATCGAATGGCGTTTTCCCCATCGCAATCGACCGAGCGGTGCTCGAGATCTCTGGGGGGGGGGCAGAATCTGCCCCCCGCAGGTTAACGTAATTCTAGCCGCCCGCAGGGAATAGGGTTAAAAGTCTAGCATGGATTTGTCCTGCCCAGTTTGGCCTTACTTCTTTTAGATATTCCAGAAAAAGTTAACTACTTATGCTACCTAGCTCTCCTATAGTCTCCTCGGTCTCTGGCTCGGGCTGAAGTACTGCAATACTACTCTGGTCCTCGATAGTAAAGACAGATTGGAACTGACCATTAAGCACTTCAACCATGTCACTGTCCTTGCTAACTAACACATCATTTACCTAACCCGCGCCGTGCCGGGGGGGGGGGGTTTAGACCCCCCCCCCCCCCCCCCCCCCACAGGTTTTTTCAAGGATAGCGAAAAACGGCGGCGCGCAGCGCCGCCGTTTTTTGACACAGCTGTTCGGGCATCAATTGCACATTACGTTAAAAAAAATACATTGGATCATCTCAGGTCAGGTCACCAGACCAGGTCACGTGACCCCACCTCCAAAAAAAACTTGTGGTCGTACCACAGTTACAGTTTTTAGATGATCGGTTTTATACTTACAGGATTTTATAAGGTCATATGTATCTACAATTTGTTTATCTTGATTTTGTATATCAGCGACCTAAGGTCGGGTCAATTTCGTGACCTCCCCATTATAAGTCAATGGGGAAATATTCAAATACTTCCTATTCCAAAGATACGCAAGATATCAGTATAATTCCTTCTGGATCATGTTATTATAGGCCATTCTGGATGACCTAGGTGCCATTTTTGTTCACTGACCCCTACAGGGTCAGCCGAGGTCATCCGAGGTCACCAACAGTTGTATGTCAATAACTCTCGGCATAATGACGATAGAGAAGTGAAACCGACACCAATGTGTTTGTCTCGTCGAGGGCATCTTCCCATATGCAACATGACCTACTTGGGTCACCACATGACCTTGACCTGAGGTCAAACTTTTAAGTTGACCTAACCTGGTCAACACTAATATGAGTCCAAGCGCCTTGAGAGGACAAACACGATGGAATCAAAATTATTGTCCTGTCGTTATTAGGTAAAAAGCTATTCGTGAAAAACTGTTTTGTAAAAAATAGCCTTTTTGACATTCGATGAGCTCTGGAGCCTAAACTATTGCCTTATTTTAAAATCTGAGGACACCTTGTCGATGGCATGTTTCAATAGCTTTTCATTACTGTTTTCCGTTTGTTCCTAGCTATCATAGTTCCTGTGATATCTGGGGATTTCTGGAGCGGAGTCCTAAAACTGGAAAATTTGACCTTTGATGACCTCTGGTGACCTCAATTTTGGCTTTAGGAGAAAAAAGATCTGTAGTACTTTCGAATGTGCTTCTCGAGAGCTTTCGAACGCGCTTTTCTGCGTCTTTCTAGCCCTTTTAGTTTTCGAGTTGGAGGGGGGTGTCTAAACACCCCCCCCCCCCCCCCCGGCACGGCGAAGTTGGCGCCGAGCACCGGCACGGCGCGGGTTAAAGGGAAATAATTACCTTTTTCCACAAAAATGGAGTTAGCACTTGAAATCGCCAGACGAGACCAAAATATATTGTAAATTCATCATGTAAATTCATCACATTTTGCATGAAAACTTTCCTACCGAAAGATATTTCAAGTTAAAGTTGATAAGCGTTCCACACTTTAAACGACCGGTACTTGCAAGTACTTTTTGGTCCTCATCAAACTGCGGGCTTTTCCCGTATTGTTTTTTACGCAATGGAGTGGAAAATATATTGTGCGTTCTGCTTGTTGCGATTATATGCCCGGCGATCTTCTAAAACTAACAGCGATTGGAAAAAGTGGCAATAAAATCGGAAGCTCATCGATGCACATCAACGGCGGCATAGTTAGTGGTTGTGACACTCAATTTTTGAAAATCGATTCATTTGTTTTCAACATTAGGAGTATTGTATAATTTGTCTGTGGCTGTATATAACACCATGCTTTATATTATCATATATTTATATTATCAGGCTTTGTTAATGACGTCACTGGTGCCATTCTTGTGTAGCATTGCAAAATATATCTGATTTTGAGTTGAAAGCTAATTAAAGACTTATTCAAATGATTGTTTTTAAGTTTGAATTTTCTTTTTAATAATTATTAAAGGTATTTTATCACTGTATTTCATAGTAGGTGACACTTCAGAAACTTGTGACGTAATAATATTGTATTCAATATGCATTTCCCTCACCTTTTACTATTGTGGCGCAGTGCCGAGTGCTTTGCGAATACTAGCTTGCCTGGGGTTCAATTCATTCCGCCCTTATTTTATTGGAGTTGGTATAGTTTGCATGTTGTTGTTATTCATGACTTATACTGATAGTCAGCCATGCATCACGGATGCTTCACGGATTGATTCACGGATCAGAGCGCTGCTCGAACGCACGCTAGTAGCGCTAGTAGCGCTTTCGTTCTCCATGGCAACCAGGCGTGAGCCAATGAAAAGCTAGAACGTATTCCTTTTCTGGCTTTTGATTGGCTGACGCCTGGTTGCCATGGAGAACGAAAGCGCTACTAGCGCTACTAGCGTGTGTCCGAGCAGCGCTCAGTTTGATCGGAAACGTCACAGAGCCTCCAAAAATGCCGCACTGGATGTAAACAATGGTAGGGAAGAACGAATTTGTCAATGACCTTCATGAAGTACACAAGGTACTTGTTTTGTATTTTTTCCAAACTTACAACTTTGAATTTGAGAATAATTTTATTTAATTCTTAAATTTAAATAAAATAATTTTAAAACCATAACGGTAGCCAAAGAAATTGTTGCTAACAAAATCAAAAGGTCATTATTTCCCTTTAAATGGACCTACATTTTTGGAAACTGTACTGAACTTATAAAACTGAAAAACTCCTTACTATCTGCATTACAATGTCTAGCTAGCTAAATCAAGTTGTTTTGCCCTAATAGCATTATGTCGTGTGCTATCGTCCGTTTGGTAATTACCACATCTTGACTTCTGATGTATATTTCGGGAGCGACAGAGAAACACGTCCGAACATCGTGGGCGTCCGCGGAGGAAGGGTGACCGATACCTCTGTCGTCATGGGTCAGGGTCCGCCCTTTTATCACTTCGGTATCTGCGCAGCGAGGTCGAAAGGCTATTGGTCTAAATAAGGGTATTCCTGATTGGTCGAAAGGCGAACCAATCGGTCGAAGTCATTACTGCGCATCAGTCTGACGGACCGGAATACAGTCACAGTTGCACAGGTTGGACGTTCGACGGTGGCTCTCTGATAATGCTGACTTAGCACAACTGCCGGGACGGCGGTAGCTGCCATGGCGTCAGCGGCCGCCGCTCGGGTCATGGTGTCAGCAGAGGCACAGTGAGATGGTGATCGACTATGAGATGGTGGCGGGGTGACGGGGACGCAAAAGGCAGATGAGATCGGCACCACACCCTTTTAGTTGCTCTGACCTTTTTCTTAACTGAATTTCTTGCATTCTGGTAGGCCTTCTGATTTATCTCTAGTGATGATCCCTTCAAAATGCCAAATGCACTTCTTTTAGCTTGTATAGCACTCCTTACTTCTGGGGTAAGCCAAACTGGTTTGCCCTTGGTCCTGTTACGTTTGTGCCTGAGAGGCTATTCTGAATTTGGCTTAATTTAGCTTTGAAAACATTCCAGGCCTCACATGTATCTAAACCTGCCAACTCAACGTTCCAATCTATCTGTGCGAGGTCTTTATAATGCCATCAAAATCAGTATGGTTGAAGTTTGGGAACATAAGAAGGTTAACTTTGGGCCTCATTTCTGATGAGATATTAAATTTACCCATATTGTGATCGCTGGTTCCTAGACCTTCACAAATACTTATGTCACTAACTAGATCTCTGTTGTCTGAGAATACAAGGTCTAGAATGGAGCAATGTCTGGTTGGCTCTGTTACAAACTGATGCATGAAAAGCTCCTCAAAGATTTGCCTATACAACCTACACGCATTTGTTTCCTCTGCTATACTTTCATATCCTCTTAAGTTAAAATCTCCCATAATAAGACACTGAGCCCGAAAGTTTCTACGTATTTCCTCACAAATATCTTGTCACAAATATCTTGGTCTGTTTCAACTTGGGAGTTCCTTGGAAGATTCCCTGGTCTGTAAAATGCACCTATCCTTAACCCGCGCACTGCAGGGGCTTTGCGCCGAACACGAACTGCAGGGGGGGTTGATTTCCGCCGCCCCGCCCCCCCCCCCCCTGAGATCTCGAAAACCACGCAACGTAGCGAGAAGCGGGAAATAGCATTTGATAGCTTCATACATGTTCTATCGAAAGTATTTCAGTGTTTTTTTCAGTCAGGTCAAAATTGAGGTCACCAGAGGTCATCAAAGGTCAAATTTTCCAGTTTTTTCCTGTTTTAGGACATCGCTCCAGAAATTCTCATATATCTCAGAAACGATGATAGATAGAAACAAACGGAAAAAAGCAAACGCCAGCCAGTGAAATTTGTAATCGCTAAGGTGTCCTCAGATTTGATATCAGGTCCATATTTGAGGCTCCAGAGGTCAAAAAGAAAAAAATGCATTTTGTTTTGCTAAATCGTTTTTGCTATTAACTTTGTACTTAATAAAGATAACGGAAAACTGTTTACGCCATTGTGTTTATCTTGTCAAGGCGCTTTGAATTATATATATGGTGACCTTGTTAAGTCAACTTAACAATTTGGCCTTAGGGCAAGGTCAAGTGGTGACCCAAGTAGGGTATGTTGCATATGGGAAGACGTGTCTCGACGAGACAAACACATTGATGTCTGTTTTACTTCTCTGTCTTCATTATGTCGAGAGTTATTGACAAAAAAGTGATGGTGACCTCGCATGACCTCAAATGACCCAATAGGGGTCACTGAACAAAACTTACACTTGGATCATCAAGAATATCCTATAATAACATGATCCAGAAGTAATTGGACTAGTACCATGCATATCCTTGAAATAGGAAGCATTTGTATATTTCCCCATTGACTTATTATGGGGAGGTTACGAAATTGACCTGACCTTAGGTCACCGATATCAAAATTCCGAGTTACAAGAATTGTAAGTACTGATGCCCTCATGACATCCTGTAAGTTTCAACCCGATCGGTGAAAAACTCTGGCTTTGGCACAACTGCAAACATTGTTGGTGGTGGGGTCACTTGACCTGGTCTGGTGACCTGACCTGAGATGACCCGAGCATATTTTTTTGCTCTAAGTGTGCGCAATTGATGTCCTAACAGGTGTATCAAAACCCGGCGGCGCTGCGCGCCGCCGTTTTTTCGCTATCTTTGAAAAACCTGAGGGGGGGGCGGAAATCAACCCCCCTGCAGTGCGCGGGTTAACCTTCCTGTTTCCTGTACCAATTTTAATGCCGACCCAGATTGATTGTACTGCTTTTACTTTACTTAGAATCATCAACTCTAATAGTGCAATACAAGCTATTTACATATACAAACACTCCGCCCTCCTGCCGTGATTCTCTGCAGTATGAGAACATGTTATACCCTTGTAACTCGAAATATTGTTGCCTATCCCTATCATACCCCTCACTAACCCATGTATCGGTTACACAAATGATATCAGGGGTTTCAAGGGCAACATAACACTCAAACTCATCAAATTTAGACCCAATACTTTGGGCATTCAGCATCACACATGTGATCTTACCCGACCTAAGGTCACCAATATAAAAACAAATCCGAGATATAAGATTGTATGTATCTATGGCATTATGAAATCCTGTAAGTTTGAAACCGATCGGCTGACAACTGTGGCTGTGGTATGACCGGACACTTTTTGGAGGTGGGGTCACGTGACCTGGCCTGGTGACCTGACCTGAGATGACCAGAGGTAAAAAAAGACTATGCGGGTAATTGATGCCCAAGCAGCTGTACCAAATTTGGCGACGCTGCGCGCCGCCGTTTTCCCGCTATTCAGGAAAAACCGGAGGGATCAAAAACCGGATCAACACCTAAAAGCACCTAAAAGTAAGGTTAGTGACACAAATCAGCTATGAGTGCACCTAATACTAGACACTTCACAAGAGGTGCTGAGCAAACTAACAAGAGTACAATCCTAAGTGGAAGCACACAATAACCTATTTATTAACAAAAACACCTAAATAATCTAAATACGCCTTAATTATCCCAAATTTGCTATAATCTCTACTTATCCAACCCTACATTAATAGCCAAATCTAAGACTAATAACACAAAATAAGACCAAGACAATTGTGGCACACCTAGCTAGGATGAAAAGTCTTTTTTAAAAAACAAGTGAGAGCTAACAACTAACTATGAACGCTAAAATATAATACCTAAACGATCCACAAAACTAAATATATATTCCTTATATCTAAATCTAACGTGGTTCCTAAAAAAAATACACAAAACAAGATAGCTATCTAACAGCCACTTATCTTTGAAGCCTCCCAGCACGCAGCGCGGACACCATTCTTGAACTTTGTCAGTTGTCAACTTTGTCAACTGAAGTCATTCTTGAACTTTGTCAGTTGTCAACTTTGTCAACTGAAGTCATTCTTGAACTTTGTTTTTTTCACAAGATATCGCCGAAATTTTTACGAACCTCCTCTCTTTCTTTAGCGCAGTCAAGTAATCGTTAAAGTAGAAGAACCATCTCAGCACCTACCACGTCTAGTGCAAAGTGCGTCTGAAGCCATGCATTCGCCGAGACGGGTCCATAAGCATTTCATGGACTGTTCCCTGTTTCTTTTAGACCACCTGCCACGAAGCTGGACCCGGGTCAGATTGGTCCTCGTTTATGCAGCAGCAGTTCCACTGTGGCCGTGGTTCCG
The DNA here is from genome assembly GCA_036785665.1 of Chirona hameri. Taxonomy (NCBI): domain Eukaryota; kingdom Metazoa; phylum Arthropoda; class Thecostraca; order Balanomorpha; family Balanidae; genus Chirona; species Chirona hameri. The sequence goes on along the minus strand of JAXIVJ010011716.1, from coordinate 24,828 downwards.
CCATCCAGCTCGGTGCACATGCCGCCCTCCCTCCCGTCCTAGTCCTACCCGCTCTCCGACTTTAAGATGTCACTTCAAGTTAAAATAATATTGTACCGTTCCTACCCCTTTTCTCATCCCATTCCTCTTCCTTCTCCTCAATCACTCGTACTTTACTTCACCATACTTCATGGCACAATTAAAAATACGCAGAAAATGTTTGCAAGCCTCAATTAAAGGTTGAAACACAGTCTTCGCGCAGCTGCGCGAAGTGGCTGCGGGTGCCTATTCAAATACATGGGTACATTTCCGCAGTCGATTTTTACTTCCCGCAACGTGCAGTTGTTGCAACCTCCGTGCAATGTATTTGAATAGGCACTCGCATCCACTTCGCGCAGCTGCGCGAAGACTGCGTTACAAGCCTAAACACGCGCAGTGGAGGGTGAGGGCACTTTTGTGCCCCCCCCCCCCCCCCCCCACCATGTTTTTCGTGAATATTTCGAAAACGAAGCGGAGCAGGGCGGAGTTTGTTGCGTGACATTAACGCCAACTCAATAGCGGATCGTTTGACGCAAACAAAATCGGTCGCTACATTTTTGAGTTATATGGATTTTTAGTCCAAGACGGCGGCCAGAATCGCGGTCGGCAAATCGATATCTTCGGAACCAACAGTCGGACCGGGATGATTCAAACGCCAGTCGGTAGACAATGTCAATGTTCATCCCCGGAAACTATTTTGGACACATTGCTGGTGACCTGTGACGTCACAGAGGTCAAATTCCCAAAATTATGACATTTGGACAGATTTGACCTTGGTGACCTCGTTTGACCTTGAAGATATTGACCGAAGGTCAAGACAATTTGACAAAATGTAGATAATCATAGCACCTACCTACCCTGTAAGTTTCATCATTCTAGCTCTCATACTTTCGGAGATATTAGGGGAGGGGGCACTAAAGTGCCCCACTCTCCACTGCGTGTAAGTGGCATACCCCTCTCCACTGCGCGTGTTAAGCCTCAAGAGTACGGGGCGTCGCAACACAATTTTGAGTACGGCAGCCAGATGTTTGGGGACAGCCAAGTGTTTGCCCCCCACCACCACCACCACTCCCATAAGGCTAATGTTAAAATTCTGCAAATCTGGGGGGGGCGATCCGCCCGCCCTGAGAAAATCGTTGAGAAATCTTAACCCGCGCACTGCAGGGGGGTTGATTTCCCCCCCCCCCCTCAGTTTTTTTTTAAAGATAGCGAAAAACGGCGGCGCACAGCGCCGCCGGGTTTTGATACACCTGTTAGGACATCAATTGCGCACACTTTGAGAAAAAAATATGCTCGGGTCATCTCAGGTCAGGTCACCAGACCAGGTCAAGTGACCCCACTACCAAAAATGTTCGCAGTTGTGCCAAAGCCAGAGTTTTTCACCGACCAGGTTGAAACTTACAGGATGTCATGAGGGCATCAGTACTTACAATTCGTATAACTCGGAATTTTGATATCGGTGACCTAAGGTCAGGTCAATTTCGTAACCTCCCCATAATAAGTCAATGGGGAAATATACAAATGCTTCCTATTTCAAGGATATGCATGGTACTAGTCCAATTACTTCTGGATCATGTTATTATAGGATATTCTTGATGATCCAAGTGTAAGTTTTGTTCAGTGACTCCTATTGGGTCATTTGAGGTTATGCGAGGCCACCATCACTTTTTGTCAATAACTCTCGACATAATGAAGATAGAGAAGTAAAACAAACATCAATGTGTTTGTCTCGTCGGGAAACGTTTTCCCATGTGCAACATGCCCTACTTGGGTCACCACTTGACCTTGACCTTAGGTCAAATTGTTAAGTTGACTTACAAGGTCACCATATATATCATTCAAAGCGCCTTGACAATATAACCACAATGGCGTAAACAGTTTCCGTTATCTTTATTAAGTAAAAAGTTAATAGCAAAAAACGATTTAGCAAAAAAACGTCATGTTTTTCTTTTTGACCTCTGGAGCCTCAAATATTGACCTGAGATCAAATCTGAGGACACCCTAGCGATTACAAATTTCACTGGCTGGCGTTTGCTGTTTTCCGTTTGTTTCTAACTATCATCGTTTCTGAGATATATGGGAATTTCTGGAGTGATGTCCTAAAACAGGAAAAAACTGGAAAATTTGACCTTTGATGACCTCTGGTGACCTCAATTTTGACCCGACTTAAAAAACACTGAAATACTTTCGATAGAACATGTATGAAGCAATCAAATGCCTTTTTCCGCTTCTCGCTACGTTGCGTAGTTTTCGAGATATCAGGGGGGGGGCGGAAATCACCCCCCCCCCTGCAGTTCGTGTTCGGCGCAAAGCCCCTGCAGTGCGTTAGTCTAAACGCCCACCGCCCGCCACAGCTCCAGAAATTCCCATATATCTCGGAAACTATACTAGTTAGAAACAAACGGAAAAAGCAAACGCCAACCAGTGAAATTTGCAATCGAAATAAGTGTCCTCAAAATTTATCTCAGGTCAATATTTTGGGCTCCAGAGGTCAAAAAAGGAAAAAAATCTGTTTTTTTTTTGCAAAATCGTTGTTCGCTATTAACTTTTTGCTTAATGAAGATAACAGAAAACTGTTTACGCCATTGTGTTTATCTCGTCAAGGCGCTTTGAATGATATACATGGTGACCTTGTTAAGGCAACTTAAAATTTGACCTCAGGTCAAGGTCAAGTGGTGACCCAAGTAAGGCATGTTGCATAAAGGAAGACGTGTCTCGACGAGACAAACATATTGCTGTCTGTTTTACTTCTCTATCTTCATTATGTCGGGAGTTATTGACAAAAAAAAAGTGATGGTGATCTCGCATGACCTCAAATGACCTCATAGGGGTCACTGAACAAAACTTACACTTGGATCATCAAGAATATCCTATAATAACATGATGCAGAAGTAATTGGACTAATATGCATATCCTTGAAATAGGAAGCATTTGTATATTTTCCCATTGACTTATTATGGGGAGGTTACGAAATTGACCTGACCTTAGGTCACCGATATCAAAATTCCGAGATAAACGAATTGTAAGTACTGATGCCCTCATGACATCCTGTAAGTTTCAAACTGATCACTGAGAAACTCTGGCTTTGGCACAACTGCAAACATTTTTGGAGATGGGGTCACTTGACCTGGTCTGGTGACCTGACCTGAGATGGCCCGAGGTTATTTTTTTCTCTTCAAAGTGTGCGCAATTGATGGCCTAACAGGTGTGCTAAAACCCGGCGGCGCGCAGCGCCGCCATTTTTTCGCTATCTGCGAAAAACCTAAGGGGAGGGGGGCGGAAATCAACAGTGCTCGGGTTAATAACTTCACGGTTAAGAATAATTATAATTGCAGTCAATTGCAATCATGGATCGATGCAAAATGTGCATACGATAGTGCAACCCTACATCCCCACTAACATGCCAAATTTCGCGGCTTTGACTGCAAAGCGCGCGGAGTTATTAAGCAATCGGGTGACATCCGAACGGACAGACGGGACAGGTGGCTGCCACTTCTTTTAATCAGTATGAAATAGCTCTCTAACGAATAACTAGGATATGTATCCCAAACAGCGATGAGCGAATCGCCTGGCAGTGCCTACATCGGATATAAACTTGGTTTAACAATCATCATGAAGATTTCCGAAGAAGTTATTTTTTTCAATTACCTTGTTTTAATTTTAAATAGAAAAATAAAATAAAGCTGGTACTCACTCACCTGGTAGATTCAACTAAAAATTGTGTTCCTAAGTAAACATTATAAGGTAAAAACATATTTCCTTCATATTGTCGTGAACCGTACTGATCGTTCATTCGGCACTTCGTTCCTCTACTAAAAAATACGTGGCGACGCCCCTGCCATTTCTTAGCAGGGCATGCTGCAGCATTTTCTCTTTCGTTCTCTGGTGTCAGCATACGGTGTTGTATGTTGTTGGAATCGGGGGTGGTGGCACTTGAGGCCATTCTTATGTTTACCAAATCGAGCGGTGGCACGATTTTTTTAAAGAATGACCTCAGGACCCGGCGTGAGAGATGTTTAGCGTCGAAACAGCGCCTCGGAAATGCAGCAGCAAAGCCAAATAATATGCAGATATTTTACACACTGCCCAAACATCACAAATTCCCAGTCCTTTCCAGTCCAGAGACCATTCTTTTTTATCGAGCCACGGCTCGATTTTTTTATAAGAATGGCCTCTGGTCACCTATTAAAGGGAACGTTTCACCCTTGTAGTGGTTTTGAACTGAGATAGCCATTATCTTTGGACGTTATTGAAATGTCTAAATTGTTAAGGTCATCTTCCCCAAAACTTATCCGTTTTTAAGCAATTGAATTTCGAATTTTCAAAATGGGGTCTATGGTAATGCTTCAAGATTGTTGGTCCTGGAAGTCAGACGACCTGTATTTTTCGAACCTTGGCGAGTACGATGTAAACAACGGCCAACGCTATAGGTTGCGGTTCAAGTTGAAGTTGTTCGCGTTGTTTGAAGTCTCAGTTATGGATTATTTGTTTTTATATAAATATTGGCTATCGCAATGCCTCGCACTCTCATTGCCGTCTGTGCGGGAGAAGACACAGTTCCACAAAGTTTGTATTTAAGTCGCCAGAATTGTCTGAAACGATTGTGCCATATATTTGGCAGCGTAAAGTGTTCTCTATAGCTCTCTACTAGTGCTAACCCGTCCGCTCCGCTAGACGATTAGCTGGCATCTCCGGGATGGAGGTATCCGCACCAATTCAGCACGTTAATTAACTGGACTGGAACTGGAACTGCATAGGACATAATTACCTATTACCCGTCAAGGGATCACCGCCCCACCCACTCCGGTGCGTCGGTGACTTATCTCATCTCCCACATATGTCCTATGCATAGCTAGCTGGAATCTCCGGGATGGAGGTATCCGCACCAATTCAGCACGTGAATTAACTGGGACTTTTAAAATGAATAAACTGAGCGGTGCTGGAGAGACAGACAGATAGACAGACAGATAGACAGACATATAGACAGACATATATACAGACATATTGTCAGCAGATAGACAGACAGATAGACAGACAGATAGACAGACAGATAGACAGACAGATAGACAGACAGATAGACAGACAGATAGACAGACAGATAGACAGACAGATAGACAGACAGATAGACAGACAGATAGACAGACAGATAGACAGACAGATAGACAGACAGATAGACAGACAGATAGACAGACAGATAGACAGACAGATAGACAGACAGATAGACAGACAGATAGACAGACAGATAGACAGACAGATAGACAGACAGATAGACAGACAGATAGACAGACAGATAGACAGACAGATAGACAGACAGATAGACAGACAGATAGACAGACAGATAGACAGACAGATAGACAGACAGATAGACAGACAGATAGACAGACAGATAGACAGACAGATAGACAGACAGATAGACAGACAGATAGACAGGCAGATAGACAGACAGATAGACAGACAGATAGACAGACAGATAGACAGACAGATAGATAGACAGATAGACAGACAGATAGACAGACAGATAGACAGACAGATAGACAGACAGATAGACAGACAGACAGATAGACAGACAGATAGACATACAGATAGACAGACAGATAGACAGACAGATAGACATACAGATAGACATACAGATAGACAGACAGATAGACAGACATATAGACAGACAGGTAGACAGACATATAGACAGACAGATAGACAGACAGATAGACAGACAGATAGACAGACAGATAGACAAACAGATAGACAAACAGATAGACAGACAGATAGACAGACAGATAGACAGACAGATAGACAGACAGATAGACAGACAGGTAGACAGACAGATAGAAAGACAGATAGACAGACAGATATACAGATAGACAGACAGATATACACAGATATACACAGATAGACAGACAGATAGACAGACAGATAGACAGACAGATAGACAGACAGATAGACAGACAGATAGACAGACAGATAGACAGACAGATAGACAGACAGATAGACAGACAGACAGATAGACAGACAGATAGACAGACAGACAGACAGACAGACAGACAGATAGACAGACAGATAGACAGACAGATAGACAGACATATAGACAGACAGATAGACAGACAGATAGACAGACAGACAGACAGATACAGACAGACAGACAGACAGATACAGACAGACAGACAGACAGATAGACGCTTATCAAATAGTAATATAGATAACTCAATAATGACGTCGCCATCCCAAATTTAAAAACTTAATTTGTATAAAGTTAAGTGACTTTTCGAGATAAAAAATATCACCATCGTTTTTAGCAGCACTTACTTCATATTTTCGACTACAACCAGCGTATATCTGACAACTTCCAGAAAGATGAAACATTCCCTTTAAAGGGACTATCCCACCTTAACATTATATTTGAGTTGAGATATCCATTTTGATGGCTTGGCATTGAAATTAAGTATGGTAGCAGTTAAAGCAACCACAATGATCCAATCAAAAAGATATTAGAGTTTGATTTTGACATCTGTAAAAAATAAGGCCCATGTGTATTTGCATAGAGCCTCTAAACCGACAGCGTCGTCTCTTTACCCAACTGGTAATGATAGTCGACTTGTTTTAAGGTCAGCCTTGGAATATTTTCGTCTTTCATTTATCGATCCCCGGGTGGTTCGCAATTTAGAGGCTAGCAGTATCAGCTGGAGTTGATGCAGCAGTTGACCGCCAGGGACCGCTAGTGAGCCAGGGTGTTATGACGTCGCAAGCAAATGGTATCAGTTACATATTTAACGCTAAATATTTATTTATTTATTTATAAATCAATCAATCAATAAATATGTAGTGGTACCATTTGCTTGCGACGTCATAACACCCTGGCTCACTAGCGGTCCCTGGCGGCCAACTGCTGCAACAACTCCAGCTGATAGTGCTAGCCAATCTAGACACCGGGTGGTTCGTTCTTTCTGCGCAATATATGTCGACAACAAATGTTGCCATACATTTGGCAGCACAAAGGATTTCCGTTATTAAAAAATATACATGACGTCACCAACCCAACTTTCTGCTTAAAACTAAAAGTTGAATATCTTCAAAGACAAACATTTTTTTTCGGGAAAAAAAGTTCACAAACATGTTCAGCTGACCTCGCCTGACATGTAGACATACAATTACGTGTGATTCGACAACTTTAAAAAAGGTGGGACAGCCCCTTTAACCCGCCAATGACTGTGGGGGGGGGGCGTTTAACGCCCTCCCCCCCCCCCCCCCCCCCCCGAACTTTCGCAATAGCTAAAAAAACAATAGCGCTATGAACGTGAAAATTTGGGTACCCACTCCTACATAAATTTGACATCGTCTGAGCAAAAATAAAGCAATTTCGTTGATTTTTTATCGAGATATTGCGAATTTAGTGACGTCACTACACACTATGATACTATGAGTTTGACGAACAAATCAGCTAAGATTTCACAGACCGTACAAAGACCATATTGTGAGCAAAATGCCATCAAAAATCGTCAAAGATAGCAAATAGCAAGGGTTACATAATGGCTATCTCGGATTTTTTGTAATGTTGGTTTTCGACCCCAAAAAAAAGTATTAAAAAAACGTGGGGGTTGCCATATTTTGATAAAAATGCAGTCCAAAATCGTCGAAAGATAGAAAATAGCCAAAGTTATGTGATGGCTATCTCGGATTTGTGAAAATTTTGTTTTTTTACCAAAAACAAAACAAAACAATTCGGGAAAATGCCCACAAAACCAACAATTTCAAAGATATTAAAAAACGTAATACTTGTTAGAGAACTATGGACAATTCCCAAACCAAATTTCAAAATAATATCACCATTTTTGACTGACTTATGGCTTCTAAAGCATGAGTAACTAGGACATATTTTGTATTGGGTTTTAGGGTTTCAATGACCAGCTACGAAAATATAAACGTCACCACTACATTTTTGTTAGGCAAAACTGGTCCAGAAACATACCTTTTTTATGTATATTGATCAATTTCTAATTTTGACCTAAGGTGACCTGACCTTTACCTGCGCTTGACATTAACTTCACTTACATGATGTCAGGTGATATAATGACTATCACTTTCGAATCGTACGTGCAAAATAACCCAAAAACCATTTGTCATGTGACTTTTGTAGATCTTTCGCGCAAAGTGACCTTTTGTGACTTTGACCTTTGCCAAAAATCTCACTTTAGCTCATGCGGGATGTGTATTATACCTTTGAGAGCATTCTGGGTTATCATGGTTGCAATCGAAGGCTTTGGATGGAAAGTATGGACCATACACTCAAATACCTCGATTTTGACCTTTGACCTGACCGTGACCTGACATGTGACCTCAATTTGAACATTTCGAGTATGCTTTAGATGCGATTCCTTAAGAGCTATTGAATGCCGCCTTGCACGTCTCCCTGTGATATTTGGTTCGGAAGATAGCCAGGAGGCGTTTAATGTGCCAACACCCCCCCCCCCCCCCCCCCCCCCCCCCCGTTGATGGCGTTCGGCTGAGACCCCAGTCAATGGCAGGTTAATGGGTGGTGGTGTATTTTTGTCAACTTTCATCATCAGAGAAACTATTTTTTTTTTTTTTGTCCAACCAATTAAAATGGATGGCTTTCCAAGGCCAGGAACCCCTTGTAAGCAGAGCTTATTGGGCCCTGATCCATGACATCTGATCACACAATATTGACAAGGGAAACAAAAACTTAAAGGGAATGTTTCACCTTTGGATTAGTTTTAAACTGAGATAGCCATTATCTTGGGCCATTATTGAAATGTATAAATTACTACAGTCATTTTTCCCAAAACTTAACCATTTTTAAGCAATTCAATTTACCATTTGCAAAATGACTCCAGGCTGGTGCAGACGCTGATTGGCTGACAGACACTTTTTCAGGCAATCCCACTTTGTCAGCCAATCAACAGTGGGCTATAGCTCAATAATGACATTCGCCCAAATCTAAAAGTTTTACAAAACTTTTATCAAGTTAAAGTGACTTTTTAGTAAAAAAAAATATCACCATTGTTTTCAGCGGCACTTACTTCATATTTTCTACTACAACCAGCATATATTTGACAACTTTTAGAAAGATGAAGCATTCCATTTAAATGAAAACCTGTGTTTTTCTCATAATGATTTGCATGCTTCCTACTGAGTGATTTCATTATCACAAACTCCGGGCTAAATACTCAGAATTTAGTTGGGAATATTTAACAGCCAAAATAGTAGCATTCCTTCCCCTAGATCAGGAGTAACTGAATCATAATGCTAACATCATCTCTTACCTATTTCACTTTAGCAAGTTGGGCATAAGATTAACTAATCTGTCATTCTCCTTCATTTCAATATTGATGGAAATGTATAATAATACATGATGAACATTGCAAAACATTGCAATGTGGAAATCTGGTGCTATTACCAATCTGAACAATATGCATCACACTATCACAATGGGCTGTACTTGGGCCCTCAACCAGATTAGGTAGAGGCTACATTTTCTCCACCAGTCATTCCTGTCCCTCAAATTTAAATGAAATCAGTTGAGCCTCTACCAACCTCAACCAGTTTATCAAAACCTCAACCTAAAATCAAAACCTGTTCAAAATAGGAAAGTTAACATTAAGTGATGATAGTTCTTGGGAACTGCCTTGTCTATGATGATGATGATGATTGGGGTTGTATGGCATTGTAACTACCTGGTTATGTTGTGCCCATAAAATGTTAACATTGAAAATATACCTCCTCCTTATGTTTACATACACCTCTTAATCATGCCTCAGCTGGCAGGATGAACCTCTTTTGGATGAACATGTGGGAACAGGCCCTATCTAAACCTAGGTGGATCTACTGCCTAGGATGATTGTTGATTAGGGTAAAAGTCCAATCTTCAGACACATCCTTCCTAACCTCAGACTTGTCATGCTATCAGAGTGCAGACAATGCCCATATTGTTTACATTCTGATAGCATGAAAAGTCTGAGATTAGGATGTGTCTAGGGTTAGGGCAGTGGACCCTGTCTACATGTTTTGAATATAAATATTAATATTAGTGAACAAAACACCCTTTGCATCATTAAATAAATGACACAAACAGGTCGCTGAATTGCATAACCTCTGTCAGTAAAGTTCCTGAAACATTCCAGAGTTAGTGCTGACTATTACCATGGTCTTGATCAGCCCCCACCAAATGTTTGACATTCCTAAGTGATTATGTCACTAAGTCATGGTCCGCCTTCAACACATGAGCCAACGGGGAATGTGGTGTTTTTGGGATGGCCCCATGAAGATACTGCTGGGAAAATGTTGGCTTGCCTTACCTTTATGGATTGGTGGAGATGTGCTGATTCCAAAAACGGTCAGTTTGGTCATATAGCCCCAGTCATAGTCTTGGTCATACAGCCTTAGTACAGCCATACAGCTCCAGAATCATTGACGTATGATCTGCCTAACCTTTTGTTATAGTAACCTTAGTCTTGCTGACCATTGTAATGGTGTTTGAAATTATCAACAAGGCCATAGGCATATGATCAATCACTAGCTTGAGCTGCGGCCCCACACCCGAACTCTCAGATCCTGAAATGTGAGAACAGGAACCTTTCGGTAGGCACTTACCTGGGGCAGCCATTTTCACAGTAAGGTGGTAAATTTGTGATTTATGAAGAAAAAAAACGCAAGATCACAAAGAACTTTCTATCAAATTGCAATACCACCGCCGGGACCACACAAGACCAGACAAGCACACAAAACCGCAGCCAGACCAGACCTTGCAGCCAGACGGCACAAGCAAGGCCGAATAAGTAAGGTAGAAACGTTCGGGCATTTTAGTGTACTATTTTCACAACACTAGCGTGCCGTCACTGGATACCTGTCGTTCCCAACTCGGCCGCCGCCGCAGTGGCTCCGGCCCGACGTGGTGCGAATATTTTGAAATGCAGTGGCGGATGTTAGGGGTGGTCACAGGTGGGTGGAGACAAGGCCCTAAAGGGTGGGGGACATAGGGGCCTGTAGCGGGCCATTACTCCACCTTGAACCCTCTCAAGCCGACGGAGAATCCTCTCAGGTCGACGGAGGGCCGACGAAGGATCCTCTAAGGCCGACAGAGGGCCCTTTCAGGCCGACAGAGGATCATCTCAGGTCAACTTAAGACCCTCTCAGGCCGACGGAGGACCCTCTCGGACCGACGGAGGACCTTCTCAGGCCGACGGAGGACCCTCTCAAGCCGACGGAAGACCCACGCAGGCCGACGGAGAACCCTCTCAAGCCGACGGAGGACCCTCTCAGGCCGACGGAGAACCTTCCAGGCCGACGGAAAGACCTCCGAGACCGACGGAGGGCCTCTCAGGCCGACGGAGGGTCCTATCAGGCCGATGGAGGGCCCTCTCAGGCCGACGGAGGATCTTCTCAGGCCGACGGAGGGTACTTTCCGGCCGGTGGAGGCCCGGCACTCTCAGCCTGTCGTAGGATCCTCTCATGTCGACGGAGCGCCCTTTCAGGCCGATGGAGGACCCTCTCAGGTCAACTGAAGACCCTCTCAGACCGACTGATGGCCCCTTCAGGCCGACAGAGGGCCCTCTCAGGCCGACGTAGGATCCTGTCAGCCCGACGGAGGATCCTCTCTGCAGGCTTACGGAGGGACCTTTCAGGCCAGAGGACAGGAGACAGAGAGACGTTCTGAGGTCAGAGAGATCCTACTATAATAGGGGCCAAATAGTTCCTATGAAGGTCAGATTAGGTCTTCAGTGGGCCAGAGAAGGTTTCTGATGGTCAGAGTCAGTGGACTCTATGGTTTTCGATGTTAGTTCCACCCAGTGTGCGAACCATACAACCGTCAGTTAGCGGGTCAGTTAAGCTTGATGACTCAGCAATGCCTATCGCAAGCACGCCTCCGCGCGTGTTGCATGGAGAGACCCGCTAAAAGAACTTCACTGGCAGTCCACTTATCACTGGCAGTCCACTTATCGTGACATTCCTACGTCAATGACCTTATTACAAGCGAGCGCGAAGCGTTCGCTCGTCCTTCCGTGGTATATGGGGTGAAAATATGATTATGAGCGGATCGGCCCGGCCCGGCCCGGCCCGGCCCGACCCGACCCGACCCGACCCGACCCGACCCGACCCGACCCGACCCGACCCGACCCGACCCGACCCGACCCGACCCGACCCGACCCGACCCGACCCGACCCGACCCGACCCGACCCGACCCGACCCGACCCGACCCGACCCGACCCGACCCGACCCGACCCGACCCGACCCGACCCGACCCGTGGCGACGCTTTTGAGAAGCTAATATCTCTGCAACCGCACGTCCGATTGACAAGCGGGTTTCTTTGCTGAGTAGCCCCATCCAACCTAACCTGTTTGAGTTTGGTGCCGACTCATGTGGGTGACTACCACTGCGCGTGGTACGGGCCGCGTGAGGGGTGTTGAAAAGTGTTTTCTCGCAAAAACTCCGCAACGGCTGGGCCGATTTTGTTCAAATTTGGTGTGTGGTTAGAGATCTCTCAGCCGCCACTTTCACACAAGTCAGGGGTGGGTGCCTCTGCACGTGCGCACGTGCACACCCCTATTATATATCTCATGAACGGCTGAGCCAATTGTGTTCAAATTTTGTGTGTGGTTAGGGACCTCTCAGCCGCCTCTTCCCCACAAGTCAGGGGTGGGGTGCCCCTGCACGTGTGCACGTGCGCACCCCTATTATAGGGAATGGTTGAGCCGATTGTGTTCAAATTTGATATGTGGTTAGGGACTTCTCAGCCGTCACTTTCCCACAAGTCTGGGGTGGGGTGCCTCTGCACGTGCGCACGTGCACACCCCTATTATATATCCCAGGAACGGCTAAGCCGATTGTGTTCAAATTTTGCGCGTGGTTGGGGACCTCTCAGCCGCCACTTTCCCACAAGTCACGGGTGGGGTGCTTATGCACGTGCGCACGTGCGCACCATTTTTGTATCTCAGAAGCTACTTGCCCGATGGAGTTGAAATTCACCATACATTTCCTTCGCGCTCGTTCGTTCATCGCCAACTTCCGCGTCTGACTGGTTGTAATCTATATTCAGTGGCGCACGCAGGGGGGGGGGGGTCAAAGGGGTCAGCAGACCCCCCCCCCCCCCCGAAATTTATGAGAAGAACCCGCATCAAAAGGACCCGTATTTTGGCAGGGGCCCGGTCTTGGTAAGACCTGATCGAGGCAGGGGCCCGGTGCTGGTAAAGGCGTGATATGGGGCCCGGTCAGGACGAGGGTCCGGTCACAACAGGGCCCGCTCCTTGCAAATTGTTTGATACGAGCCCCTTCCTGATAGTGACCCGTTCCTGGTAGGGGCCCTATCAAGACAGGGACCGGTGCTGGCAGAGGCGTGATATGGGGCCCGGTCAGGTCGAGGGGCCGGTCCTTGCAAATTATTGATACGGGCCCGTTCCTGGTAGGGGCCCGGTCTTGGTCAGGTCCGATCGAGGCAAGGGCCCGGTGCTGGCAAAGGCGTGATATGGGGCCCAGTCAGGACGAGGGCCCGATCACAACAGGGCCCGCTCCTTGCATTTTTGTTTTGTATACGAGCCAGTTAATGGTAGGGGCCCGTTCCTGGTAGGGGCCCGATCAGGGCCCCGGTGCTGGCAGAGGCGTGATATGGGGCCCGGTCAGGTTTAGTCCAAAAACTAGTGGCTAGAGCAAACATGAACTAAATTTATCCCTTTACAACTGAGAAATATGCGTTTTTCCCCTATGGTTACATTTAAAAGGTCACGATTTTATAACTTGACCTTAGATCACCGATATAGAAAATCCGAGATATTGTGTCCGTAATGACCTCATGACGTGCCATGAGTTTCATGTCGCTCGATTAACCACTGTGCCAGTGGTGCTACATAGAAGTTGTTTGGTAGTCATGTCATTTGACCTGACCTGACCTGGCCGGGCCCAGAACCCAATTTTTTGCCAAAACGTGGCTTAGCTATTCATTTTAAGTTGCTGAAAGTTTCAAGTCGATATATCTATGTGTTTTCTGATTATGGCGAGAAAAAACTAAGGGGAACCACCACCCCCCCCCCCCCCCCCCCCCCTCCAGCGCATCCAGGGTTAAAGGAAATAGTTCGCCTTCAACATTAGTTTTAAACTGAGATAGCAGTTTTGTAGCCCGTGTTGGGAAACCTATCTGCAAGTTTTCTTGACTGAAAAGACTCTCCAGCCGAATATATTTGAGTTTTTGGCGAAGGAATGCGGTGCTGGCGAAAGAATGTTGTACTGGTTTTAGCCCGGGCAGAGGCTATACCATCAGCCAATCAGCTTGCAGCTGGTGCTAGCAAGCGAACGCCGGCCGCCGGTTGGCACATTTCCAATGCGAGTCTATCCTTACTTTCGAATCTGATTGGCTGAACCATTTTTACATTCGCGTGACGACAGGACTCTGACTCAGAGAGTATGCATATAGTTTTGATAAACAATACAAATTTACGACCTTATGTCCTGAATCGGCGAGATATAAGGCCATTTTTGACAATATAAAAATAAATTGTATTAAAAAAAAAAAAAAATCGTGTTTGGTAAAAAAAAATCAAATGTGAACTATTTCCTTGAGAATATGCTTCAGCTGCAATACAAATACAATATAGCTCCATCACACGGGTTCACAATGTTATCTATACCCCTCCCCTCCATGACACTCCCCCCCCCCCCCTCAGTCCACATGCGGCCTCCACAGTTTCGCTGGACTGCCATCCCCCTCGGTAACCTCTCCGGACGGCGGCGACAGGGGGTTGGCTGCGCAGAGCGAGTCGGTCCCCTCTGAGCCTGCTGCTGACCACATTCTGCCTCCGCCGCCGCTGGCCAGCGGCCGCTCGGCAGACATGGCGCCCAGCTCGGCCACCTTCGGCATGGCGCCTTCGGCATATATCTTCGGCATCTTCGTCACGTTTTGCTGCAGGTTCACTTGACATGAGGCCGGGTTGATGCGGGCTTCGCCCACCGAAGCAGCCAATGTGGGAAGTGCCGGCCAGCTCGAAAAAGAGCACGTATGCCTGGCAGCTGGTGACACTGTGCTGATTGGCGAGACGCACTCGTGAGTCGTTGTACTCGTACCACTCGGCCGTGTGCGGGTGTTTGCAGTAGGCTATGTAGTGGCCGGAGACCAGCGTGCCGGAGTGGTTGACCACGCCGTACATGGGTTGTACCTGATGAGCGTCTGCTCAGCCGAGTATGGCGACAGGTCCAGCCCGGTCACCGGAATGTCCACGGCGGTGTTGAGTTTGCCGTGGGATCTCTCCTGCGGCGAGAAACGTTTCAGGTGCACCACTAGGATGCGCGGGAATGTCTGGATTGAAAAGTTCTTGGTGCACTGTTGCCGCTGCTGGCACTTGGAGCACGTCGGCTTCTCGTGTCCGTCGAGCACCTCTTCCCTGATGAAGAGGTCAAAACAGGCCTGCAGTTGCACCTGGCCAGTGTTGGCCGGGATCGGCAGGCTCAAATCCCAGAACGGGTCGAACGTGACGGACGCGTGGCCGCACACTGTGCATAGCAGCGTCGATTTGAGCTGGCCGACAAACAGATCAACTAATTTTGAGTTCTCCAGACGCAGGGAGCGCTTCCAGGCCTCAGCTGACTTCTGACTGGTGCTGAGGCTATCGTCGATGTCGGTAGTGATGGGCTTTGGCAGGCTGGTGACGTGAACGTGAACTATTTCCTTTAATTCCTATTCCGTTCGCGAACGTAGCCTAGCGTAGTTTATATGGGACTTTGACGTACAAAGACTGGGACTTTTAAACCTGTAGAGGACATGAATCTGAGAGGTTAGCAAGGAAAAACGCCATAATTTGGCCCAATTTCTAAAATTGCCTCAATTTCTAAAATGTTCTCAATTTCCGAAGAGATAATTAATTCATGCCTAGATAATATAAAGTCCCGTGTAAACGCGGTTTCTATCTATATTCTATACACTACAATTTGCGCATAAGCATCTCAAATATCTGTGGGCGTAGTCAAATAATATTGTAACGCTCAACTTCACTGATGAAATAAAATGCTTCGCTATTTGGCACATGTTACGTTTCATCGTCAATACTGGGGATGTACCTATAGGGACCGATGATTTTGAGTATCCAAGCCCACCAAAGACAATGGGTAGCAGATCTCCCGATAAAAAAAAATAGTTATTACGACGTTTGACATTTTTTGACGCGATCTGTTCCCCGTGCTTCTCTCATTTTGACCAAACTCCAGAAAGCCTGTGCGAAGCTTCCAGACAGGTGTGCAGCAACTGGTTGACACCCGGCCCTGGATCCGTTGGGTATGCCTTCCCAAGTCATGCGTGTGGTATCTTTGTATTTAGTATTTGGGTCCCTTCTAAACTGTCTGCTCATTAGTGTGTACTGTGAGGCGGACGAGCCAACGTCGATGGCTACGCCTGGTTCAGCGACGACCAGGAGTGGTCGTAAGGTGAATTTACCTTGTAAATATCAGGACTATGTCAAAAGTGTCATGTGTCAAAGTGTGAGGTAAACCTTGGTACAGATGAGTTCACTTCAGTTGGAAGGAACTGTTTCTCGTGTCTTCTGCTTGGAACGTTGGTATGGTAAATTATTGTCTTGTAAATTGTAACTCGTGTTGCAGAACTGAAACTTGCCTGTAATCACTCAAGCTATGTTTGATGGTATGTAAGTGAAGATATGCGTCGAACTCAGCAATGTAATTTGGTTCAAATCTGATGGTAGTTTGATGGTTCAAATCTGATGGTAGTTTGATTTAGGAGGGAGGAGATGTGGTATCTTTGTATTTAGTATTTGGGTCCCTTCTAAACTGTCTGCTCATTAGTGTGTACTGTCTGCATTTTAGTGTGTATTCGAATGACCGTTGAGTTTGGACGAATACACGCAGTCCGGTTTGTGACAATGCGCGAGACCGTCTCCACATTTGTTGCGAAGCTGTATGTTGTAAAAATCAGCCATGTATCGCGCCAACTGATCACACATACCTGCTACGAAAATATCGTATCGGTTCACCAGTCACCACTACTGCGTGTTGTCATTTACCTTATTTCGTCAACTCTCGACAGTTGTACCGCACATCAGTAGCACACGCACCTAAAATTCGCACATCAGTAGCACACGCACCTAAAATTCGCACATCAGTAGCACACACAGTCACCTTACACAACATTGACAAGACAATTATCATGTCTCAGATCCCATGTTGTGGGGGCCCGCTCAAAATCAAGTGACCGAAATCTGCGAAGTTTGCTAAAAAATAACGGGTGGGGGCCCGCACACAAGAGGCCCTCTCTTAGGGCTCTGACCCCCCCCCCCCCCCCCTGAAATGGAATCATGCGTGCGCGACTGTCTATATTGTAACCTTTATACGACCTGGATTGCAATGAGTATTGACGAAAAGCATGATTTATATCAGATAGACCAAAACAACAACCACTCGTTTCCAGAATCCCAGATACCACCCGACCGTGCACGTTCGAAATCGCAACTACTGCGACGACGGGGCCGAGCGCCGAGCCGCCGCCGGCCTGGTATCCAGTGACGTCACACCTAATGTAGAACACCGGGCGATCCGCACATAGGAAAGCCCGGGATGATAGCCCCCTGGGCAGCAAGGACGTACAAATTGTGTTGTCCCTGTGTCAGTCAATTTTCCTGGCAATACTTGAACCGTGACGTCACCATTTCCAGAGCGAACAGACTTCAGCATGTTGGCCTACGGGAAAATAGGTGATATTCGGTTCGCAATTTCAAGCATTTTTAAAATAGTTATTTGAGCAGATGATACATAACTCTGATGTCGAAGCCCTTGCCTATTCATATCTGGGGCCGTTTTGGCAAAGTTGAGTCAAACTTGTTACCAAGAAATGTTTAACGGAACCCTGCACGTCTTCTAATAAGGATCATTTTCAGATTACCTGACAGTAATAAGCGTCAGATTTCGCTTTTATTGACTGCGTCAATGGAGCAAAGCAACACACCCGCGGAAGCGGAGGAGCCATGCAGGGTTTTGTTACCATGGCAACCACCGCGACCCAACTAATCTAACATCTGGCAAAGATGGTTGGTTTCTTAGAATGAACTATATAATGTTTGAAATATGAATTGTACGTCTCACTATTTTGCAATAATTCAAATCAAATATAAATTTCGTCTTGTATTATTACACTCTTTTAATTCAGTAAGCCATGGCTCTTCTCTGTTTTTGTAAGATTATAATCGATACATTTTTATCACTGGAAGTATACTAAAAATATATGGTATTAAGCCTAGAATCTAGTGTGGAGTTGTAGAAACGAGACAACTGTTGTCTTATGGCATTGGTGTTGTGATGGATACTGGATAGGTACAGGGCTATAGAACAACAGGTTGTCTCGTTCCTACGTCAGCATTTACTCACTAGATTCTAGGTTGTATACCAAATGTTTTTAGTTTACTCCCAGTGCATCAAAAGGTGTCAATTATATTCTTACAACAACACAAAAAAACAGACAAATGCTGGCGTACTGAATTCAAAGAGTGAAATAAAACAAAATTAAATTTCTTTAAAAATGTTTGTAATCGACCTTCTCCTTGCATGTACCAAAGTAAGAAATTAAACTTTGTTTTACATTTGCATTCGGGCACAGCCCTTCATCAGATGTATTGCAATCGAAATGACACATCATTCACATTCACGACACAAGAATAGATATTTAGCACAGCTCGTGAAAATCATAGACTACATCCTCCACCCAGCCCAGCTGAAAACCTACCCGATACAGAAATAAATCAAGACGAACATTTTGTAGACCAATCACACGAAATTACACTCCTAAGATCACGCCCTATGATAGCATGTTAGGTATTGTTCTTAGCAAATACCTATATAAATAATTAAAATAAATGAAGACGAACAATTTGTTAAAACAGTCACACGAAATTTCACTCCCATCCTGATATGACACGCCACGATGACATATACTGTTCTAAGTAAGTACCTATATAAATAACGACGAACACATTTTAAATAAATCATACAAAGAAGGAAAGCGTTCCTATCCTGAGATAATGCGCCACGATGACATATTTTCGTTCAAACTTGTTTTTTTCTTCTGATACAGAGATTCAGCAATTTTCCTATCTGCCTGGTGGTCTTTCGTTTTCATCAAAACTTTGGCTTCCAAAGGAGGATCAGCAAGTTTGTCTGCTTTAGGGATTCCTTTGTGGCAATTGGCATGACCCAAAATGATCACCTATCGGCGTTAGATTGGTCTCATTTACCGCGCACTTCAAGTGTTCATTGTAACGAAGGCGTAGAGGTCTTTTGGATTCCACAATATAAGAAGCCCCACAGAGCATGCAAGTCAGCTCATATGCGGCATTTGTATCTGTACATCTACACTTTTTGATCATTTTACAAGTGTTGCAAGTCCTGTTGCCTGACGGGCATGGCGGGTCCGTGAGTGAAGAATGAACTAATTTGCGTTTTAGCGTATCCGGTGTGTACGAGGCTACCTTTACGTTCAGACTGGAGTTCCGTGCCACCCGCTTCACATTACATAAAACAGTAAATAGTTACATACAACAGTCTGAACGTAAACGTAGCCTCGTACACACCGGATAAGCTAAAACACAAATTAGTTCATTCTTCACTCACGGACCCGCCATCAGGCACGTAGCCAGGATTTCGTCCAGGGAGGGGCGGCGCCTCGAAAGGGCCCCTTCCCGAGCGTTGAAAGGGCCCCTTCCCAAGCGTTGAAAGGCCCCCCCCCCCAAAAAAAAACGCATGAAAAGGCATGTTACAAGGCTGGAAAATGCAGTATGGCAGGTATGGCATGGGCCATACCAACGTTTAGGAGCTGGAGTTAGCAAACTGACACATCAACTTTGGAACCAGCGACACGAATTTGGAATCAGCTATACTAACTTTGAATATTTTTGTTAAGCTCAAGACCTGGAACTCTTAAACAAATGCGCCGCGGAGCGACGCGAAAATTTTGAGTTTAATGCCCTGGGTTCCTTTCTCATCAATGCGTCGCATTGCGTATGGTGCGGACCTCTAAAATTGCTATATTGTGCGTTTAAAAGTGCGGAGAAAATGTGCTAAAGTGAACTATTTTGCCCAATAATATAGGAAAGTAGCAACATAACACATAAATGCGCCGAGAAACTGACCGATTTTTTTCCTAACCCGCATATAATTGAATTTGTATTTAAATTGCGCCGCGGAGCGGCGCGAAAATTTGGAGTGTTATTTCCTGTACAACTGTATTCTTACTGTTGAAAGGCCCAAGGTCCCTTCAGATCGTCTAGGGGCCCCTCTGACCTTTTCTACGCCCTTCCGACCTGTTCAGGGACTCATCTGGGATCCGCGAAGCGAAAAGACATGATGTGGGGTGGTTAATATATATAATACAAAGAGGGCTTCCTCTACAGGAAAAAAAATAAAATCGGATCTTTCGGGTATATTGTAGCACCCTGACGAACGGTGTTACAATATACTCGAAAGCTCCCCTTTTAATATTTGTTTATTGTGGAGTAAGTCCTCTTTGTATTTAATCTTCATCTGGGATCTCTACGTGCTTTGCCCCTTCCGGTCTCACCAGAGACTCCTCTGACCTTCCAAGAAGCCCCTCTTGTGTGTCAAGGGGCCCATTCGGCCTGTTCAGAGGTCCTTCCGACCTGGCCAGTGACTGCACTGGCTGCTTTGTCGCCCTGCCGACATGCTCAGGGGCAGGGGCGGCGGATTGCGGGACGCAGGGTACCCAAAATCCCCCTCAAATGCAAATCCTGGGGAGGGGAAGGGTCATGTTGCCCCCAGATTGAGCAGGCTAAAATCTGTGGGGGGGGGGGCAAAACTACCCTTTCCCCCCAGGATTTTCGACTGGAGGGAATTTTGGGTACCCTGCCCCCGCAATCCGTCGCCCCTGCTCAGGGGCCCCTCCGACCTGCCCAGGGGCCTCTCCAGTCTGGCTAGGAACTCATCCGGCATGTTCAAGAGGCCTTCCGACCGGCCCAGGGACCCTTTTGGTCTAGCCAGGAGCCCCTCTGACTTGCCCAGGAGCCCCTCCGATCGGCCCAGCGACTCTTCTGGTCGGCCTGCGCTGGCTGCTTTGTCACCCTGCCGACATGCTCAAGGGGCCCCTCGACCTGCCCTGGAGCCCCTCCGTGCTGGCCAGGGGCCACTTCGGCATGTTCAGGGGCCCTTCTCACCCGCCCAGGGGTCCTTTCGGTCTGGTCAGGGGCCCCTCCGATCTGCGCAGGGGCCCTTTTAACTTGCCAGGGGTCCTCTGGTCTCCCCAGGGGCCCTTTAACCTTCTAAGGGGCCCTTCCGACCTAGCAAGGGACTGCACTGGCTGCTTTGTCGCCTTGCGACATGCTCCGAGGGCCCTCCAACCTGCCCTGGGGCCCCTCCGTGCTGGCTAGGGGCTCATTCGGCATGTTCAGGGGCCCTTCTGACCCACCTAGATGCCCTTTCGGTCTGGTCAGGGCCCCTCTGACCTGCACATGGGCCCTCTTAACTTCCCAGGGGCCCTCTGGTCTGTCCAGGGGCCCTCCAACCTGCTCAGGGGCCCTTATGACCTGGCAAAGGACTGCGCTGGCCGCTTTGTCGCCCTGTCGACATGCTCAGGCGCCTCTCAACCTGCCCAGGGGCCCCCCTGGGCTGGCTAGGGGCCCATTCGACGTATTCAGGGGGCCCATTCGACGTGCTCAGGGGGGCCCTCTGACCCGCTCAGGGGCCCTTTCGGTCTGGCCAGGGGCCCCTCTGACATGCACAGGGCTCTTTTGAACGTTCAGGGGGCCCTCTGGTCTTTTAGAGAGGGCCCTGGTGGCCCAAAAGGGCCTCTGAAGTCCTCTAAACTCTCTAAAGACCACGCTTCGTGTAGTAAAGAGCCTATGATACCGCGCTTCGCGCGGTCTCGTCGGCCCTTTTCGGCGCGCTGCGCGCGCCAAAAAGGGCCCTCCTGGCCTCCAGGGGGCGGCGGCCGCCCCCGCCGCCCTCCCCTTGGCTACGTGCCTGCCCGCCATGCCCCTCAGGCAACAGGACTTGCAACACTTGTAAAATGATCAAAAAGGGTAGATGTACAGATACAAATGTCATATATGAGCTGACTTGCAGGCTGTGTGGGGCTTTTTATATTGGGGAATCCAAAAGACCTCTACGCCCAGGGGCGGATCCAGGGGGTGGCCGCAGCGGTCGCGCCCCCCCCCCCCCCCCCCCCCCCCCCCGCCCCCCGCCAGAAGGGCGCCCCACGGGCTGTCTGTCGCCGGGCGCCGCCAGGCGCCCGGCGATGGACAGCCCGTGAGCACGCAACGTCCCTATAGACCGTTTGGACGCCCTTTTGGGCGCCCTTTTGAAAGTAACTTACCGAGTATCAGGTCATACAGGTCATGACTTGGTCCTTTTGACCCGAGGCGCCCTTCCGGCCAGTGACGGCGCCCTTACGGCCATTGACGGCACCCTTTCGGCCATTGACGGCGCCCTTCCGGCCAGTGACTGCGCCCTTTCGGCCATTGACGGCGCCCTTTCGGCCAGTGACGGCGCCCTTTCGGTCAGTGAAGGCGCCCTTTCTTTGGAAGGCGCCCCTAAATTGTCCTGCGACCACCCCTCCTAAAATATCCTGAATCCGCCCTTGTCTACGCCTTCGTTACAATGAACACTTGAGGTGCGCGGTAAATGAGACCAATCTAACTCCGATTGGTGATCATTTGGAGTCATGCCACAAAGGAATCCCTAAGGCAGACAAACTTGCTGATCCTCCTTTGGAATTTAAAGTTTTGATGAAAACAAAAGACCACCCAGATATGAAAATTGCTGAATTTCTGTGTATCCGAAACAAAAAACCAAGCTTGAACGAAAATATGTCATCGTGGCGCATTATCTCAGGATAGGAACACTTTCCTTTTTTGTATGATTTATTTAAAATTTGTTCGTCGTTATTTATATAGGTATTTGCTCAGAACAGTATATGTCATCGTGGCGTGTCATATCAAGATGGGAGTGAAATTTCGTGTGACTGTTTTAACAAATTGTTCGTCTTTATTTATTTATATAGGTATTTGCTAAGAACAATACCTAACATGCTATCATAGGGCGTGATCTTAGGAGTGTAATTTCGTGTGATTGGTCTGCAAAATGTTCGTCTTGATTTATTTCTGTTTCGGGTAGGTTTTCAGCTGGGCTGGGTGGAGGATGTAGTCTCTGATTTTTACGAGCTGTATTAAATGTCTATTCTTGTGTTGTGTACGTGAATGATCATAGGCGTAGGAAAAGGGGAGGGGCAGCCGCCCCCCAACATTTTTGATTTTCACATTACGCAACGCCATGGGCGTTGCAAGGAAAGTATCGACTTCCGAATGCCTCCGCCCCCCCCCCCCCCCCAACTTGAACATAGTTCCTACGCCCCTGTGAATGATGGATCATTTCTATTGCAATACATCTGATGAAGGGCTGTGCCCGAATGCAAATGTAAAACAGAGTTTAATTTCTTACTTTGGTACATTCAAGGAGGTCGATTATATATATATATATATATATATATATATATATATATATATATATATATATATATATATGTATATATATATATATATATATATATATATATATATATATATATATATATATATATATATATATATATATATATATATATATATATATATATATATATATATATATATATATATATATATATATATATATATATATATATATATATATATATATATATATATATATATATATATATATATATATATATATATATATATATATATATATATATATATATATATATATATATATATATATATATATATATATATATATATATATATATATATATATATATATATATATATATATATATATATATATATATATATATATATATATATATATATATATATATATATATATATATATATATATATATATATATATATATATATATATATATATATATATATATATATATATATATATATATATATATATATATATATATATATATATATATATATATATATATATATATATATATATATATATATATATATATATATATATATATATATATATATATATATATATATATATATATATATATATATATATATATATATATATATATATATATATATATATATATATATATATATATATATATATATATATATATATATATATATATATATATATATATATATATATATATATATATATATATATATATATATATATATATATATATATATATATATATATATATATATATATATATATATATATATATATATATATATATATATATATATATATATATATATATATATATATATATATATATATATATATATATATATATATATATATATATATATATATATATATATATATATATATATATATATATATATATATATATATATATATATATATATATATATATATATATATATATATATATATATATATATATATATATATATATATATATATATATATATATATATATATATATATATATATATATATATATATATATATATATATATATATATATATATATATATATATATATATATATATATATATATATATATATATATATATATATATATATATATATATATATATATATATATATATATATATATATATATATATATATATATATATATATATATATATATATATATATATATATATTATATATATATATATATATATATATATATATATATATATATATATATATATATATATATATATATATATATATATATATATATATATATATATATATATATATATATATATATATATATATATATATATATATATATATATATATATAT
>JAXIVJ010011715.1:2500-42686 GCA_036785665.1 Chirona hameri | reverse complement strand
AGGAGCAGTACAGCAGCAGTACAGCAGCAGTACAGCAGCAGCAGTACAACAGCAGTACAGCAGCAGCAGCAGTACAGCAGGTCAGCAGCAGAGCAGCAGCAGTACAGCAGCAGTACAGCAGCAGTACAGCAGCAGTACAGCAGCAGTACAGCACAGCAGCAGTACAGCAGCAGCAGCAGTACAGCAGCAGCAGCAGTACAGCACAGCAGCAGTACAGCAGCAGTACAGCAGCAGTACAGCAGCAGTACAGCAGCAGCAGTACAGCAGCAGCAGTACAGCAGCAGCAGCAGTACAGCAGCAGTACAGCAGCAGTACAGCAGCAGCAGTACAGCAGCAGTACAGCAGCAGCAGTACAGCAGCAGCAGCAGTACAGCAGCAGTACAGCAGCAGCAGTACAGCAGCAGTACAGCAGCAGCAGCAGTACAGCAGCAGCAGCAGTACAGCAGCAGTACAGCAGCAGCAGTACAGCAGCAGCAGTACAGCAGCAGCAGTACAGCAGCAGCAGTACAGCAGCAGCAGTACAGCAGCAGTACAGCAGCAGTACAGCAGCAGCAGTACAGCAGCAGCAGTACAGCAGCAGTACAGCAGCAGTACAGCAGCAGCAGTACAGCAGCAGCAGTACAGCAGCAGCAGCAGTACAGCAGCAGTACAGCAGCAGCAGCAGTACAGCAGCAGCAGCAGTACAGCAGCAGTACAGCAGCAGCAGTACAGCAGCAGCAGCAGCAGCAGCAGCAGTACAGCAGCAGTACAGCAGTAGCAGTACAGCAGCAGCAGTACAGCAGCAGCAGTACAGCAGCAGCAGCAGTACAGCAGCAGCAGTACAGCAGCAGTACAGCAGCAGCAGCAGTACAGCAGCAGCAGCAGTACAGCAGCAGTACAGCAGCAGCAGTACAGCAGCAGCAGTACAGCAGCAGCAGTACAGCAGCAGCAGTACAGCAACAGCAGTACAGCAGCAGCAGTACAGCAGCAGTACAGCAGCAGCAGTACAGCAGCAGCAGCAGCAGCAGCAGCAGCAGCAGCAGCAGCAGCAGCAGCAGCAGCAGCAGCAGTACAGCAGCAGTACAGCAGCAGTACAGCAGCAGCAGTATAGCAGCAGCAGCACAGCAGCAGTACAGCAGCAGCAGCAGTACAGCAGCAGTACAGCAGCAGCAGTACAGTAGCAGCAGTACAGCAGCAGCAGTACAGCAGCAGCAGTACAGCAGCAGTACAGCAGCAGCACGGCAGCGGCGGCAGCGGCGCGGCGTGCAGCACCGCACGCTTGGCTTAGCGTGAGCCGCGCGCTGCAGCATGTCGCGGTCACCGTGCCGCGCCCGTTTGACGTCACACCGGTCACCGTTGACGTCATACTTGTCGAGGTGTGGCGTCATCCGGCTCTCATGGACGGCCGCGGGGCCGGCCAAAGCCAGGCTAGACCAGACACCCGGCTCGCCCGGATTCGGTCACCAGTGAGAAATGTCCGCAAAACGAGCCATAACGTCCGCCGGAGCGTTAACACGGCACCATGATGCACCGGTCTAAGCAGCGTTACTGTTACGCCTCCATTAAATTGTCACACATATCAAGCGAAATGTGTAATAGCAGGTATACAAACATAATGGTTATGGCTGTGTAACTCGTAGGCGTGCTACATTCGATGGCGGCATTGCATTGTGCATGTATTGATTATGAGCTGGAATAAAAACTGAGCAAAAACGCTGGTCTAACTCGACGTCAGAAACGTCTGAAGTCGAATTAGGGAACTACACAAGTAGTCGAGTGCTTGCTCCCGATTTGCAAACGACTTAGCGGATTTACTCGTATTACAATCATACACAATACAAAAAATGACAACTGCCCACAGGGTATCCCGCCATTGACTGGGGGGGGGGGGGCGAAAAATGCCCCCTAACAAACTTTCGCAATAGCTCAAAAACGAATAGCACTATCAACTTGAAACTTTGCATACCTTCTCCTACATCAATTTTACGTCTTCTGTGCAAAAATGAAGCAATTTTGTCGAATGGTTTTTCGAGATATAGCGAATTTAGTGACGTCACTACACACGAGTTTGACGAAAAAATCAGCTTAACTTTAACAGACCGTACAAAGGCTATATTTTGAGCGAAATCCAACAAAACCCGTTGAAAGATAGCAAATGACAAGGGCTACAAAATGCTATATCGGATTTGACTATTTTGTTTTTTGACCCCCAAAAATGTAAATACAATGAAAAAAACCCACAAAATCCAAATTTTTCAAAGATATTGAAAAAACGGAAAACATATTAGAAAACCACATATGGGCAATTTCTAAACCAAATTGTAAAACAACATCATTTTGTACTGACTTATGTCTTTTAAAGTATGAGCAACTTCTGACGTATTTTTTTATTGAGATTTTGTTTTGTTTTTAATGACCAGCTACGAGCAAATACACATCACCACTGCATTTCTGAGGCAAAACTGGTCCAGATACATGTCTTGTTTATTTATATTTATCTATTTCTAATTTGGACCTTATGTGACCTGACCTTGACCTGAGCTTGACACTAACTTCACTTAAATGAAGGCAGGTGGTAAAATGACTATCACTACCGAATTATAAGTGTAAAATAACCCATACAACATATGTCACATGACTTTCGTATATATTTTGCACATAGTGACCTTGTATGACCTGACTTTGGGTGACACTTTGGGTGATCAGGGTCACGATCAAAGACATTGTATGGAAAGTATGACCCATACACTCAAATACCTCGATTTTGACCCTTGACCTGACCGTGACCTGACATGTGAACTCAATGTGAAACTTCCGAGTATGTTTTAGATGCGTCTCATTGAGAGCTTTCGAATGCCGCCTTACGGTTCTCGCCTCGATCATTGGTTCGGAAGATAACCAGGGGGCGTCCCCCCCCCCCCCCGCCCAGTCAATGGCGTTCGGCTGAGACCCCAGTCAAGGGCGGGATATGAACCTGGCATAGACATTGGACACTGGACAGTGCACAGTAAGCCTATTGGAGATGTGTATAGGATCACCACTGCATCCAGGTCTGACGCTGACATAGCTCGTATTCCGTTCCAGGTGCTGGAGTACAATGCTGAAGCACTAGCCATGTAGTCGAGCCCAGTCACTCCGCGATCAGAACTCCAGCCGAGTCGAGGCGTATTGACCGGAATACTGATCCGAATACTGGTCAGTTAGTCATTGCAATTATTTCAGCCACCCTAGGCGTGTTTCAATACGTATTGCCTGATACGCCCTATGTGATCAGTGATAGGTGCTGAATATGAACGTGTGCTTCTCCTTTGGACGTGCCAGGGACAACAAAATAGCTTAACAGCTTCATAAGTAGCCCAGTATAAATTTGCCGTAAGAAAAACACAATATTCCATTCTGGTTGGCCGGTATCCAACGGCGGTGTATTTCAAACCATGCGGTGGTTCCATTGCGTAGCCATACAATATTCACTGAAATCTACGAGCCTCCTACACAGGTTTACAACGCAACACGCCTCATAAGCACACTGGAATACCGTACACACGCGCTAGCCTATACACTACAACACGATGGGCTACATTAACATACACCCTAAATTACCAATTAAACTTGAGAATACTTATATTGACACCGTTCCATGAGAATCGACTCGGTTCAGCCCACCGTCTACCGCCGACCGCCGACAAAAAATAGAATATAACGTAGGTCCGGACCAGTTTTGCCGATGCATTTTATATTACTAATAACCTATTCAGCGAGGCCAGGGACAGGTACATGAAGAACTCTTGGCAATAATATCAGGGATGTCAAGAAAGAGAAAAAAATGCCAACATTATCAGGTGCGTAGACTATCACGCTCTTAAGATTACTGGATAGATGTCGTGAGTTCCACCAAAACCGTCATGCTCACTGCGCACTGCTCAGCATCCACGCTGAGTAACATTTCATCATACCACGTGCGTACAGAATGTCACGTTCTCACACTCACTGATTATCATATGTCGTAAGTTCCACCAAACTCGTGAGATGATCAGCATCCTCGATACTGAAACAACCAGACAGATTTGAGATTGGGTGAATCAATCTACTCATCTTATCCCCGTCCTCCACACATCCATCCAATCAATCTACGATAGAGCGCAAGCGCAACATCTTCATTTCCCATCGGATGTGCGATAGCCACTAGTCTCCCATCTCCAGATCTGTGATACTAATTGCTAAAACACGCCGTTTGCCAACTGTTTTCCGGCCCTTTCTTCCTCCTTTCCATGTCTTCATGTTTGCATACAGGTTCCCTATAGATCCTTCGACATAGTCAGCGAATGTGTACAGAGAAACTCCTGTGAAGAGGCCCATGAAACCTCCGATACTCGCCAAGAGATCAGCCAGTGAGATCGCCAAGGTCTCACGAACGATTTCTTCTGTGAAGTCGAATGTAAGCGAGAGGAAAATGGAACATGTGTTCCACCTGATTCCGTTGTGGTAAGTTATCTTCTCCGTGAGGGTGTAAGCGGTCTGCTGGCAGGCTAGGGGACACTGACAGCTGGTGAGGTTGATATTGAAAGCGCCTCTCGGAAGGTTGACGAATGCGTTGGCGGGAAGCGATAAACGTATCGGCGCTGGTGGTGGTGAAGGAAATCGTCCTGGTGGGGGTGGAGGCGGTGGAGGCGGTGGAGGCGGTGGCGCAGCTGCTGAATTATGCTCATCGGTGGCCTCTGAGGCAGCCCGCTTTTTGTGAAGGTTAGAGGTACGTGCTGTCCGCTCCCGTTTGAAAGGCGATTCTTCGATCAAGTATCGCTGATAGTCTTGAAGGAGCCTCGAAATGTTGAAATATTGGCTTTTCCCGATGCATGGAAGTCTCCTAGAATTCCCCTTCACCACAAACATATGTCTATCTACCATCGGCAGGCGTGAGCAGAGAGGCAAGTGATCCAGGAAACCCTCCATCCTCGGCAGGACCACCCCCGCTCCGACCATGTGCGGCAGCCGGCAGCCGGCGAGTGCAGTCTGCCGCCGCCACTGGCACTCCTTCAGACACTGGCTGACAGAGTAGCCCGGTCGGGACGAGCACGGCCGGCGACGCACACTGACGTGCTCCGTGCGCCGTGCAGTGATCGCATAGTGGGCGTTCCTGCCTGAGTAGAGCGGCGCGCTCTCGGTGAACGGCGCCCAGTCAGGAAGGTCGCCGACGTTCGGCACGTCCGCACCGTGCACGTAGAGCCGGTAGGAGACCCCCGCGGAGAAGATCTTGAAGAGAGCAGCCTCGAATAGCATTACTTCGATGGGTTGGTCACGGCTGCCGTGGACGTTCAGGCTCTCGCGTGGAAAGAACGTGATGCAGCGAGTGTAGCCCAGAGTTACTCCGGCTCTGCGGTGATAGTACGTCTCTCGCCAGACGCCAGGTCCGTCTTCGTCGTTAGAAAAGTACGTAGACCTGTCTCTATAAGTTACAGAGCCAGCTTCGCCGCGGAGCTTCGTAGTGACTGCGTCGTAGAACGCCTCAGTGCTGATCGAGCCGTTTGCCAGTCTGTTCAGAGACGGTACCAGGTAAACATGAGCGGGCGAGGTCTCGGGGCAGATGGTGAGGTGCGGGAAAGGCGTGCGTCGGCGGTAGGCGGCCGTGCGCAGAGGCTCAGAGCGGTACAGCCATGCCCGCTGCCAGACGAGTCCGAACAGCACCGTCAGCAGAGTCAGCCGCACCAGGTACCGCAGCGTCTGCCACAGCATGGTGAGCCTGCTGACCTCGGCGACACCCGCCGCGTACCGATCCTCGTCCTAGACTGGTGATCTGTAGAAGGCCGCCCAGGCTGAACAAACTGAACACCGGCGTTGGTATGTTGTGTGTAGATGTGTATAGCGTCGTTCATCTTCGAACTGTTAGACGTTGGACCACAACATCATTAAAGTTGTTTGGTGCCACGGTATCGAATAGTTTGCTCTTTCATATATGGCCGAGCTAGCTGGCACCAATAGAGACGCTTGATGCATATCAGTTTGAAAGAAACCCAGTAACGACGCAGTAACTATAATACGCAGTACAATAATGGGCTGATCGATCTGTTGCTATGCAAGCTAATGGCGAGTTAAACATTTCTAATGTGGATTTGCATGTTATAGTAGGTACTTGTTATTTAGCGCCGCGAAGCGGCGCGATTTTTTTTTTGCTCGGGTTTGCCTGATAAAACCCAGAAACATAGGCATTTTTAGCTTCTTAGCCTTGTAGAGGATAATAAGCTAAAAATGTTATTCATTCAATTCAGCGTTACGACGAAACGAAGACGATGACGATGGCTTCGTTATGACGATGGCCACTGATGTGACGCCGCGAAGCGGCGTGAACATTTTAATTTTAGGTCGTGGAAAACGCATTTTTAATATTGGAACCAGACCGTGAGTGGAGCCAAGCCTCAGGTAACCCCTTTTCCTGGTTGCACATCTCGGTATGATGCAAAATGTTGAAATGAAGGTAGTTTTTCATATACATTAGCCTCGGATAGTAAATCACGATGGCCGGTGGCAGTCTGCGCTCAATAGTACATATGATAATAATAACTGTAGTCTGTATACATACCTATGTACCGAACTGTAACAAACAACTGGTAACGGTGCAAATGGTTTCAAAGTAGCAAGAGGCAGACCGACATTTCCGCGCATAAATGGTCCCTGTGGATCTGGAGGAGCCTGGGGGAGATGGCTTGGGGAGATAGTCCTGGCCTGGTCCCCACTATTAGCTCTTCGGGCCAACAAGTTGGGCACCGCTGGAACAGCTTCCGGTTGCCGAAGTCCGCGTCTTTGCGTTCGCGTCGCCTTTTTCGGAACTCGGCAGACAAGCTAAACATGTAGCCCGCTTTAAAGATAATATTTTATGAAGAGAGTTGGCCCTGGGGACAGCAATTACCGCCAAGGAGAGCCTCTGCAAGACACTTAATGGAATTAATTTTCCAAATTTGTATATGCAATTGCGAAACTTGTGTCATGCCGCGAAGCGGCGCGAAATTTTTCAGTTTTTGACTGAGGCTAGCTTGATTTTGACTGCTGCAATTTTGGGATGCCCAGTACCGTTCTAAAAACGCAAATATAGCATGCATTAAATTTCACGTCTTGGGGGGGGGGGGCAAAACATAGTTTGGCCCCCCCTTAAACAGGCTTGGGGGGCCATGGCCCCGTTCGCCCTCCCCCTGGATCCGCCCTTGGTCGTGGGTCTAGTTATTCCTTCGTCGACGACGAAATCATTATTTATGAACGTGTTCATTTTTTTTTCTTAAAATTTCACAGAACACGGAATTTTATTGTTTTTTATATGCGTTGAGGCTCATATTACAGTTATTTATATATATTTGTTTTGTTTTGGGGGGGCCAAAAGACATGTTGGCCCCCCTTCCAGGCTTTTGGGGGGGGGCCATGGCCGGATTGCCCCCCCCCCCCCCCTGGATCCGCCAGTGCGAGGGTCCGAAGTCATTTCCCAAAAGCACGTGCTAATGTTGAAAGGAAAGGATATAAGGAAAGGAAAGGATAACAATTTTAATATTTTTTTCCCGATTCAAAGAATCACACACAAAATATTTTAATCAATTCACGTTTGATTCAACATTTCAATATATATGTGAATTTATATCACATCAATACAAATGGAAACACATATGTATGATCATTAAAACATTGTTACAGCAATAATATTTCAGTATAGATTAATGTAGCCACTGAGACTGCATTGTATTTGCACAATTTACCATGTGTACTTGAATCGTTAAGAATCGTTAAATATTTGTATTAAATCAGCCTTGATTCCATGCGGGTTTTGATTCAATCACGATTCATGTATCAAAAGATCTGGTGGTGAATCGATTATTTTTATTCAAGGAATTTTTATTGAACGATTCCAATCGATTCAATCAGAGTCGAATCAATAACAAGCCTAGTAAAAACCCTTATTTCTGCTTACCGATAATGCAATATAAGCGACAGGTGGCCGGCGACCGCAAGGCTCTCCACCTCGGTCAGTTTAATACTAATACTAATAGTAATACTAATAATAATACTACTAATAATGATACAAAATAATAATAATACAAAATAATAATAATAAAAATAAAAATAATAATAATAATAATAATAATACTAAAACTAATAATAATAATAATAGCCGTTTTCACGAAGGATTATTGTGCGAAACTTTGTAAAACGTTTTAAAATGTTTTGAAAAGTTTCGACGATCCATTATTAACTACACAACTTTTACATGCGATTTTTGGCTAGAAATGTCCCTAAAAATTTGTAATATGTTGGTAAGAATATATGTTGACGAAATTGCGGTTTGGTGGTAATTAGCAAGATAAGCATTGCTAGGTTAGTTGTGATCTCCACCGACTGCAACTTTTCAAAACTTTAGAATGATTCAGAAAGATTATGTGGCGTGTGACGCTATTGGACGCTATAGACTCGCTCAATCCGGCCCAATCCGGCGGCCGGGCTGTGCGGCTTGGCTTTGTCCATGTGCGTGCGGCACGCGGGTCGGAAGCGGCGGCGAATAGATCCTGGCAAATCACTGCGCATGCGCAGACCGACCTGTGATCCATGACGCTGCCAGATGTAGAAACTAGTATGACATCCGCAACATACCTAGTACCTACTCAATCCATCATGGCGTCGCCACCATTGGGGACACTAGTGACTAGGCATTGTCCCTAGTCATTTTCAGCCATCCTTAATATGGTTCCATGTTAAAGTACACGTGCACTTGGATTTGTCCCTACTTCGAAACCGTGGCGACACCATTGCAATGCATCTTATCATGTTCCTTATCGGAACCTACGGGTTACCGTATGAGGTATTTCAGTTGTATGAAGTGGTTCGATCGGCCACAAGTCAGCAAAAAGGAGTGTTTGATTTAATTATCCGCGCGTAAAGCTGAAACGGACAAAATATGATCCTTCCATAGCATAGCCACTTGGAGCGGGTTGATATTCCAAAAAATGCAACCGTCTCCTGCCTTTCCTGTCGATTTTCGGTTCGTCTAGGTGTGCACGAGTAGGACCGAGCGTAGCGCTGCTCAGATCAGATCAGTGTCCTAGCATTGGGAAATTTGGGTGGACAACGACACCCTATGGATACTATTTTTACACTCTTTTTCCCGAGTTTTACTGTTAATTTTCCACTCCTTATGTTAAAATATATTGGATAATTGGAACCCTGATGCTGATTTATGGATGCAATGATAGGGACAGCCTGTGCAGGGAAAGACGGGTAATAATTGGCATAGCTTTCTAATAACTAATTCTTGTGAGCGGGTAATTGGCTATTGATAAAGCCGAGTACATGTTTTTTGTTTGTTAAATTTTCCACTCTGTATGCTTATTTTTAGCCAGAATTTTCCACTCCACACCCCAGCCCCAAAGCAATCCTAGGACCCTGGGTCAGGTATCGAGACCCTGCACAGCACACACTGAACGCGACTCACCGGTCGAAGGTGAGACCTAGCCAGAGGCCAGGAGCGGAGCGGAGACCTAGCCAAAGGCCAGGAGCGAGGAGCGGAGACTTAGCCAGAGGCCAGGAACGAGGAGCGGAGACCTAGCCAGAGGCCAGGAGCGGAGCGGAGACCTAGCCAGATGCCAGGAGCGGAGTGGAGACCTAGCCAGAGGCCAGGAGCGCGGAGCGGAGACCTAGCCAGAGGCCAGGAGCGGAGCGGAGACCTAGATGGAGGCCAGGAGCGGAGCGGAGACCTAGCCAGAGGCCAGGAGCGAGGAGCGGAGACCTAGCCAGAGGCCAGGAGCGGAGCGGAGACCTAGCCAGAGGCCAGGAGCGCGGAGCGGAGACCTAGCCAGAGGCCAGGAGCGGAGCGGAGACCTAGCCAGAGGTCAGGAGCGGAGCGGAGACCAAGCCAGAGGCCAGGAGCGCGGAGCGGAGACCTAGCCAGAGGCCAGGAGCGCGGAGCGGAGACCTAGCCAGAGGCCAGGAGCGGAGCGGAGACCTAGCCAGAGGCCAGGAGCGGAGCGGAGACCTAGCCAGAGGCCAGGAGCGGAGCGGAGACCTAGCCAGAGGCCAGGAGCGAGGAGCGGAGACCTAGCCAGAGGCCAGGAGCGGAGCGGAGACCTAGCCAGAGGTCAGGAGCGGAGCGGAGACCAAGCCAGAGGC
Source organism: Chirona hameri (assembly GCA_036785665.1). Taxonomy (NCBI): domain Eukaryota; kingdom Metazoa; phylum Arthropoda; class Thecostraca; order Balanomorpha; family Balanidae; genus Chirona; species Chirona hameri. The sequence goes on along the minus strand of JAXIVJ010011715.1, from coordinate 32,576 downwards.
CAGGAGCGCGGAGCGGAGACCTAGCCAGAGGCCAGGAGCGCGGAGCGGAGACCTAGCCAGAGGCCAGGAGCGGAGCGGAGACCTAGACGGAGGCCAGGAGCGGAGCGGAGACCTAGCCAGAGGTCAGGAGTGGATGGAGCGGAGACCTAGCCAGAGGCCAGGAGCGCGGAGCGGAGACCTAGCCAGAGGCCAGGAGCGCGGAGCGGAGACCTAGCCAGAGGCCAGGAGCGGAGCGGAGACCTAGCCAGAGGCCAGGAGCGGAGCGGAGACCTAGACAGAGGCCAGGAGCGGAGCGGAGACCTGGCCAGAGGCCAGGAGCGGAGACCTAGCCAGAGGCCAGGAGCGGAGCGGAGACATAGCCAGAGGCCAGGAGCGCGGAGCGGAGCCCTGGCCGACACAGCATTAGCTCGGGAACGTAAGTATGACAGCGATTTCTAACATTACGGGGCAATGAGAAGTGTGCTAAATATCAATCTTGCTAAGACAACGGGTAAGGAAAATTAATGCATGATCTAAATCTATCACTGTGAAAATATGATCGTTATTAGATGAGTTGTTAAGATATTAACGCGGAAAATGTTAGTCTCGATCGTTTTGACGTCAACGTTAGAGAATACTATTTTACGGTTTGCCAACAAAGCGTAAAGTAGGTTGGCATTTAATAATAAACATACAATTTGGTAAAAAAAGTCATACATAGTCATAGGTACAAAAGTCATAGATATTTCTCAATTTATGTAGGAAGTATCAACTACTGACCACATCGTATCGCATCACCTATTGTTGCCTCGCTACTGTGGCTGAGCAGCGGTTATTTATCTATCCATTGATCACCAACAGGGCCATAAACCCACTAATAGGTGAAGTCAGAAGTAGCTAGTAGAGAATAACTACCGAAACACAGCAGTGTGATGCCTCCACGAAGAAGCAGTGCACCCAGGGCCTATACAAATACGGTTTTCCTGTTAACCATCCATCCGCGGCTCACAACTGTCCGCGCCAGTCCAGTGACCCCGTAAGACGGAGCCACATAGCTGCATAGCATGCTCGCGTGACGGCACGGCCCCTCTGTACCGACACGAATACGCCGAGTGCCGTCTAGTTAGCCCTGTAGCATGCACAGCAGCTGCATACCACTTCTCGGCACGGTACGGCACGATACCTACGCGTTTGGAGGTCGTGACACCCACGCCTCTACAGAAGGAAACAGTACTGATCTGGAGAACAATGGCGGCACTATGCAGGCCGCGGGGGCGTCACGGCCGCCTAGTGATGAGGTCACGTCACAGCTGTGACCTGACGTCACGTCACAGCTGTGATCTGATGGGACACTGCGCACTGCCGCGTCACCACACAAGTGTTCGAATGTGGAGCGAGAACATGGAACAGCTTTGCAAAACGCAGTTGGTGGGGAAAAAAATAAAATAACACTGGTGGGGTTACTGCTGGGAATACCTCTAGCAACGCTAAAATACCTTCAAATCGGACAAAAGTTGGTGCCCACGAACTGAATAGGAATCTCCGCTGCCCACGAACTGAATAGGAATCTCCGCTGCCCACGAACAGAATGTGAATCTCCGCTGCTCACGAACTGAATAGGAATATCCGCTGCCCACGAACTGAATGCGAATCTCCGCTGCCCACGAACTGAATGTGAATCTCCGCTGCCCACGAACTGAATAGGAATCTCCGCTGCCCACGAACTGAATGGGAATCTCCGCACGTGGTTAGAATGTCGACCGCACAGAAAAGCGGCGGATCTTAGCGCTCACAACTCCCACGCGTCGCGAAACCCGTCCAGTTCCGGCAGTACCCGGACATAGCTTGGAGGGTTGAATACAATCTGCTTTGTTGTCAGCCTGTGGGTGAAGTGGTGCGGGGGTGCAGGATGACGGAATTCGAGGGATGTCGCTCCAGGAATAATGCGATGCCGAGCCCACGCACCGGGCACATCCGTGTGGTGTCGGAAATTTGACACCAGATGTCCCGGACGTTCGCACGTCGAAAGCCGCTTAGCGTTGCGGTAAATGATTCCAATGTTGTAGTGAAAATGTAACTTAATTATTGTTACAAGTTTGACCTACTATGCGGAATGTGGATAAGATACTAACTAAATAAATACTCATTTTCGTGTCATCAGTCACATTCAAAATGGAAACCAGCAATTGTTGAAATAAACATTCGCAAAAGAAGGCCGGGGATCATAGCTATAAACCAGGGGTTCTCAAATAGGGGGTAATTACTTCATTTGGGGTAATGGAGCCTTCGGGTGGGGGTGATGGTGATGAGGCAGCTAATTACAGCTAAAGTTAGTAAGGTATGTACAGCTGGTGCGCCAACAATAATCAGTGTACGTTCTGGTTTTATTGCATGCTGTGAAATACTTTGACAGCTGGAGCTGAGCTGTGTTTGACATGCGACAGCTGTGCTGTGACAACAGAGGGACCGTATGGAGCTGACGGAATGCTGCTCAGTTTTGTGCTACGGTTTGCGTGTTGGAGGCATTTTGTGCTGCACCTGTTTCGCGGACGGGCACATTTCATTCATTCGGGGGTGACGAGTCGTTCCGATAGCAAATATAGAGTGACAAAGCCCTTGATGCTGAGAGCCACTGCTATAAACGTACACAAATCATTCTTGAACCAGGAATTGCGCGCTCAGATGAGGCAGGGCAGCACTAGCGCCTCCCTGCTTAGCGCGGGACCTGACCTCCGAAATCCATGCATTGAAAAGATTCGGACTAAATTTATTTGGAAAAAATCGCAAAATATCTATCAAATTGAAACATTTATATTTTATTTTTTTATAAATTTGGTCCGAATGTTTTGTGTGGATGGATTTCCGAGGTCAGGACCCACGCTAAGCAGAGCTTGTTGCGCAGGTCCTGACCTCACCACCCGATCGCGCAATTCCTGTTGGCCGGCAGAATTTAGAGACGAAAGTTTTACGTGCCCGACATACCTGGACACGGTCCGCCCCGCTCACTGACGTCACCTGACCTTGAGTGCGACCGCTGCCACCGGCCGCAGGCCATCCCAGCCAGGAGCAAATGGCGAGCGCCGAAGCGACTCGAACCCGGGCTGCCACTACCGGGATAGGTCAGAAGTCCAGCGCTCTCCCACTGAGCTACCGGGGCGGACAAGCTACCGGGGCGGAAACATGCATTTTTTTAAAGAAAAATAACTTTACCAAAACACCACCTGTTCATACTTCACATCCTACACTTCTACCGCAATGTACTTCCCAAACTGGATACCTGAAGTCTCCATTCTCTATCATTTCGGCCTTGTGGGCCAATTTCCAATTACCTCTTTCCCGTCGCTGTCATGACAAAAGCTCTAAGCCAGCTGGACTCTGAGTCATATCAGATTTATGTCGACAATGAATTATTACCACGTCTACTGTTACTGTGCTTCTATATCTGTTTTCTATAAGCGTATTATTGTCCCTTAAAATTTATGCTCCCACTTATAACAAATACCTTTCCTTAATGCGGATAAATGAGCAGCTAATTATCACCTACGCGACGGTCTTCCTGCAAAATAATGCGGTCTTGTCATTTCCTATGGCGACTGTCATTTACAGCTTGAGATTACTGCCAGTCAGTCCTATCCACTCATTTACTATACACAATTAGTCAACATCTTGCAAATACTGCAACCATCCACCAAACTCAACAAGAAAACTTTCCCCAGTATTTGTGATTTAAAATGAGTTCATGCGAATTTCTTTTCTCGCAATTAACCCGCGCCGTGCCGGGAGGGGGGGGGGGGGGGTAGACGCACCCCTTAATGAGCGCCACCGTTTTTGACACAGGCATTCGAGCATCAATTACCCACACTGTGTGAAATTCTTGACCTCAGGTCATCTCAGGTCAGATTACCAGACCGGGTCACGTGACCCACCTCCAAAGAGTTTGCGATCGTACCACATTCACAGTTTTGGGCCTATCGGTTTCGAACTTACAGGATGTAATAAGGTCATAGGTACCTACAATTCAATACAATTTACGATTTAACTCGGATTTTGTATATCGGTAAACTAAGGTCGGGTCAATTTCGTGACCTCCCCATTATAAGTAAATGTGGAAATATTAAAATGCTTCCTATTCCGAGGATACGCATTATATCAGTCCAATTCCTTCTGGATCATGTTATCATAAGCCATTATTGATGCCACAGTTGCATTTTTTCCAGTGACCCCTACAGGGTCAGCCGAAATCATCCGAGGTCAACCGAGGTCACCAACACTTGTTGTCAATAATTATCGACAGAATGGAGATAGAGAAGTGACACCGGCACCAATGTGTTTGTCCCGTCGAGACACGTCTCCCAATATGGAACATGACCTGCTTGGGTCACCACTTGACCTTGACCTGAGGTCAAATTTCTAAGTTGACCTAACCTGGTGAATGTGAATAGAAGCACCTTGCCGAGACAAACACGATGGGGTCAAAATTATTGCCTTATCTTTATTAGATAAAAGGGTATTTGCGAAAAACAGTTTTGCCAAAAATAACCTTGTTGACCTTCGATGACCTCTGGAGCCTAAACTATTGACCCGAGCTAAAATTTGAGGACACCAATGGGGGATTGCATTGGTCAAGAGATTTCGATTGATTTTTCAGTTTGTTCCTAGCTATCATAGTTCCCGAGATATGGGGGGGGGGGGGGGGGGTCTGGAGCGAAGTCCTAAAACTGGAAACTGGAAAATCTGACCTTTGATGACCTCTGGTGACCTGAATATTGACCTGATCCAAAAATTACGGAAATAGTTTAGACATGATGTTTGACGAGCTATCGAACGGCGTTTTTGGATTCCGTCTACTTCCCATAGGAGCCGAGTTAGAAGGGTGGGGCGTTTAGACGCCCCCTCCCCCCCCAAACTAAGCATTCGTGTTTTATACGCTGAAGCATGCAGCCGCTCAGGACGTACTCCCTTGTGGCGGATTCGAGAAAGGAGATCATGTACAATTTAATCAAACATAATTTTTATGTTGGCATGCATGGAGGCCGGACAATTTTTATGGGGACTAAAAGGACTAAAATGATTATGTGTTACTACCACGTGTACTCCCGTACCGTTTCATATTCCAAACCCGTTTTAGTTTTACCAGTGCGCGCCCGCTCGGTCATCGCCCAAAAATGCGTTTTACTGGTGCTACATCAATTATATGTCTTCTCACCAAATTTCAGTGAAATTGATGTAGTACTTTGGGGGATAATGATGTTTTAATTATGTCATGTCATGCAATTTTTGGTGGAAAAACGATAAATGTTTGAAAAATCGTAGAAAATCGAATTTTGAGGAAAATTGCAAATAAAAACGCCACAAGAAAGGAAATGACATTCTTTTTCACATGGCCATCTCTGATTTGCAAAATTTAGGGTTTTTGACCCCAAAACGTTTTTTTTTCTAGGAAGAATTTCTACAAAATCATTTTTTGAAGATATCACAAACAAAACGGAAGATATATTAGAGAACCAAGTATGGGTGATTCCCAAACCAAATTTAAAAGTAATATCTTTATTTTTGACTGACTTATGGCTCCCTAAGTATAAGTAACTCATGACGTCATTTTTTAAGTTACGTTTTTTTCTCTTTTAGTGACCAGATACAGACAAATAAATGGCACCGGTGTATTTCTGAGATAAAGTTGGTCTAGAAACATGCTTTTTTATTTGGATTAATCAATTTCAAATTGTGTCCTTATTGTGACCTAACCTTGACCTGATGGCCATTATATGGGGTCAGGTTGTGCAATGGCTGCTACTATCGAATTATACGTGTAAAATAACCCATACAACATGTGTCGCATTGCTTTCGTAGACCGATGACCTTCTATGACCTGACCTTGACCTTGATCTTTGCCTAAAATTTCACTTTTGCTTATGTGGGAGTGCACTATACCTTTGAGAGCACTTTGTACGATAATAGTCGCAATCTAAGGCTTTGGATGGAAAGTATGGCCCAAAAACCCAAATACATCAATTTTGACATTTGACCTGAACGTGACCTGACATGTGACCTTATTTGGAAACTTTCGCGCATGATTTAGATGGGTCTCATTGAGAGCTTTCGATTGCCGCCTTGTGCATCTCGGTGCGGTTATTGGTTCGGAAGATAACGAGGGGGCCAGAATCTGCCCCCCCCCCCCCCAGCGGGGCGCGTTCGGCGTAGGCACATGTGGGTGCGCCGACCATAACAAAAACGTCAACAATAATACATTAATGACGGTCTTCCCCGTTCATCAGTAACATGCCAGTATATTAACACAAAGCCTGATAATTGACAGATATCGTATGGGAGCGTCACAGCCTGTAATGTAGCCGTTTAGTAATCAAGCGTTTAAATTATATGTTCAATCATCACAAAGATAAGATATTTATAGCGTAGAAAGCATTTTGGTGAGGCAGTAGCTATAAAAAGAACAAGGCCACCCAACAGAATGAGCAATATTTACAGACAATGATATATTGCTGGTGATTGTAAGCTCCAATCAACATCAACCGTAGGAAATCAAGTACGGCTTAACATGCTCAACGTGGAAAATAGCGACGGAAAATAACACAAATCCTGGAGTTTATCCTGCAGGCTGCACGTTCTGGATGGAGTGGTTAATTTTGAAATTGAAATAACATTTTTAGGAAGCGTCTTGTAAACAATCACGCAGTCCGCGTATGTATTCGCAATGGGGATGCCATACAAAAAACGAAAGCAGGATTGACGATAACATATAGTTTGACTGACGTGCTACTCTCGGTCAGCACGTCTCTCAGGACATATTTGGTTTGGGGACAAACTTGCATCTCAGGTGAAGAAGGGGGAGGGAGGGGGTGCAGGGAACACCGGTCGTCATCGGATCGGGACCCGATGATTTGGTCGCATAGCGGGATAAGTTGAGTCCGTTGCCGGACCGTTGGTGCAACCTTTCACAAGTCTGCTAGGTAGTCAATCAAATGATCGTATTGGAGAAACCGCTTTCAAGTGGTATCCAAACGATTTTCGTTTAGTGTCGAACCGACCAACCCGCCTTCTCCTGACAGGACGTGAACGACCCAAAAGCGTCATGAGCGGAGTCCAACCGCTCCGCAAAATCCGATACCTCTAGCATAACGGCGCTAGATGGTTCATGCCAATATCAACCGCACTCCATTTTACGAGTACCTACCACATGTCAATTATGTGACGTCAAAGGAGAAAAAGCGAACAGCTGCGCCCGCATTATGTGCGCCGCACTGTCACATCGTCACAGCAAAAAATGAAAATACTGGGACCTTGTTACACGATTATAAAAAACAATATTGTTCCCTAAAAGAACATCATACAAAGGTATGGATTTTTGACAGCCTTGAAGAATCTAACGAATTTTGATAAATCCATACCTTGTGTGTTATTTTTACAGTGGCCCAAAATGTATTGATTTGGGTGGGAAATGACACCCAAATGTGAATAATTTTCCACTCTCCCAATTTTAGGAGTGAATTTTCCACTCCCAAAATATGAATTGTGATATTGATTCTCACAAAAATATTGACTAAAAATACATGATTTCAACAAAAACTGCTGTTTTTCACATTCAAAACAAAAAATATTGTTCCATTTTACACATAATTTTGCTCTCATGGTCTTTTTTTGCCCGAATTTTCCACTCTGACACCCAAGCAAAAATTTAATTTTGGGACACTGTATTTTTAGCATCATACTTCCAAATGTTTTAGTAACCATGTGGCAAGTTTCTTCGTGTTCCCCTCTGGCCCCTTCATGCCTCGCACCAGGGGTTGTGCTCGCTGACGCAATTGACTCAAGTTGTCACCACCTTGTACTTGACCCCTCACGATTCGAGCAGGGTGCCAGCAGAGTATCGAGCGCTGCCGGTAGGAAATTTCTGTAGAAGGAGCATGTTATCGTCAACCTTATCTGTTACTAATCTTGCACCTCTACTGATCCGATCCCGAACCCTGGCATTCCTTCCTATCAGTTGTGAGAGGCTGCCCACAAGACGGGAGTAAGTCGAGTCAATTGCGCAATCGGGCACAACCCTGCCTCGCACATCACTACCGAACCCAAACAAACTGAAACGAGTGTCATTGTGGACGACCTCATAACTACCACCGTTCGCCTGCCCACCACCCCGACCTCGCCCCAATCGGTGCGCCCTCCGTTTGACCTGTGGAAGTGCGTCACTGATAGCAGGTGTGTATGCCGAGCCTCGGGGCGCGTGCCACGTGGCACAGGGTGCTGATTGCCGTCACAGCCAACACCACAGGTGTTTGGCTGAGTCAGAGCGTGTTGTGAGGTCCGTGTCGTGACCTGTCTGCACGTGGAGGCGACACGTGCCGACACCGAGTGAAGCGAATAACAGAGTAGTATGGCTAAGGCTTTCAACTAATCGGGACTGTCATGTTTGGTCTACGCATATTGGGAAACACTCTTCCGAATAACATTTGATGTATTTTCATAAAGTGGTTGTTGTTTTAAATTAGGCGTCGACACAACAGCCGGTATCAGCTGCGGATCCAGGACGGGAGTTTGGGGGATGGGGGGGGGGGGGGGCAAAATTCACAAAAGTCTCGAACAATTCTGAAAAACTCAGCGGATTTCGCCTGCTTATGCATTGATAGCTGATTTAAAGTAAACTTTCCTTAGTAAAAGTTGTTTAGATTTGCTTCAATATCAGGAAATGTGTCAATTTTGCGCCGATTTCAGGCGGTTTGGGGGGGGGGGGGCAATTGCCCATTTTGCCCAACCGTAGATCCGCCACTGGCCGGTATGACGAGCGTTTCCAGCAAAATTGTTCATCTGGACAGAAAATAAGGATGAGATGACAACTATCCAGCCACCAGCGGGGTGCTTAAATCAGACAGATTGGAAACAATGTTGGGACCCGAAGGCCGTCAAAGATCCTTTGAAAGTACAGACATCACATTAAACACCACAAAATATTTGGTATTTCGCAAAATCTCTCTGAAATTCCTTGTAACTGGTGTGTTGATGCGTAGATAACATGTATATTGTCCCACCTTTGAGGTCTGTATATTGTCTAACAGTATACTGCAGTTAAATCGGAAATATTTGCCCGTTAGCACTGCTTTCATGCCAAAATATCTATGGTTTACGCTTCCTAGTTTACGGTTCACGTTTGGTTTACTGCTTATTTGTTTGGAAGATCACCCGAACGCAATTGAAATAAAGCGATCACATGGCGTAAATCACTCACTTTCAAGTTCAATGCATAAGTTCCACACTGCTTTGGCATCTAAGTTTTCACTTATACACCAGCACGACCACGACACAAACCACATTAAGAAATCTGCCGTATCAAAGTCCGTACAAACTTCTGAATGACATTGTTGGCATACTTGCACATGCACAACATTCACAATCCTCAAATGCGTTATAATTTTAACTTGCTTTCATTAACATTTCTACTTTTCGTGATCATTAATTTTGTACAGGATGTAAGAAGGATTCTTGTACGGTCCCAGGGGTTTCTACATTTTAGGTATTCCCTTTCCTGCTAGTGGAACTATAAGCATCGCATCTATCTCGCAACTGATGTCCTATTTCAGAGAGTAGCAGAAGGAGCATCTAAGGAGCTCCGGAGCTTCATCGTACACTCCAAATCCTGGGCACTTAATGCAACGACCTACCCAGGCAAAGTGATTAATGATAGGCCAAAATGCCCAGCATGCCACATGTAATTTTCAGCCGTGAAATGAGTGTAATGGTGACACGGTGAGTATCGTTCAGAGAATGTTAGTAATACAGAATGTACACAGCCTCTATTCAAGGGCGCCGCCACCTTTCGAAAGTTGGGGGGACGGAGGCATTCTGAAGTCAATTCTTTCCATGCAACGCCCATAGACGTAATGTTAAAATCCGAAATGTTGGGGGGGGACACATCCCTCCCTGTGGCGGAGCCCCTGCCTTATTTCCATTTAAGAATCGTATGCAGCGTTGGTGCCATGTAATTGCCTTATTAGAAAAACAATTATCATGAAAGAACAATGAATATTTTTTTTTTAATAATATTAAACAATTCGTACATATTGTACAGGATCTTATTATTGTTCATGCTTTTGCTTTCAATCTTCAAACGCCTTTTTCAAAAATAAGATTTGAAACACAATCTTAATTAGTTTTGGTTCTATAAATGTTTGTTAAAAATGAAGTTATCCCTTCAGTTTAGGTCCCGAAATCTGCTCATTTCGTTCCCCAACCTTGGCTATGAGACGTTTGGCCACAATCAAATAAATCAGTTCCTGGACGTACGTACATACATTGGAACAAGACCAATACATATTCCCTCGAAATTTCCCGCTAAATTTAATATTATATCGCAAAAGGCCTGCGTTAACTTGGCTCGAAGCTCGAACATTGTATACGGAAGCTGCGCTTGACGCGACTAGATGACTCTAAACACGCCTGACCTTGGTTGGGGTCTGATCCGGCTCCGGCTCCGCATCCTCCCAATCGGAGCTGAGGTCATCGCTGGACGCCTCGCCGTAATCCATCGAAGAGCCGATCGTCAGCTGCCGTTCGTAGTCCTCATAGCCCGTCCTCGCCACAGACATGTCTCTCAGCCCGGTCCTAGCTCGGAGTGTCTTATAGTCCTCTCTCACGCTCAGCTCACGGACACCCACGCCTACACACCGCCTACGCAGCCGGACCGCGGCACCATCGACATCACAACCGCACGTGTTCGGCTCACGATCCGCGCCCAAACGATTGATAACGGACCTGACCCAGGTACTAACACTGACGAATTAACCTAGCGGTCCACCGCTCACTGGACGAACTACCTCCGCGCACGCCGCTGGCACGAGCAATAATGAGTTCGGCGCCTCCCGTTTGCACGTTATCACAGACCGAGACGGCGCAAAGCAGCGCGACGGGACGCCCGCGACGCAACAGAAGCAGCACGCGGGAGGAGACGCCTCAAACCCGCAGCCCCCAGGTGGAAGCCCGCCGAGTTGCGCGCGCAACGCAGACTGCTGATTTCCGTACAGTATCTGACACGACGCGACGCGGCGCGCGCAGTGAATGGTACAGTCTCTGTGGTGGAGCGCGGTGGGCGGGCACGAGTCAAGCGACGAACTGCCCTATACGGCGTTGCGACTTGGCACTTGCGGTAGGCTTGCTGCTTCCCTGATGGTTTTGATGCGGATGGTTTGTGGAAGGTTTAGTAGCTTGTCCTATCAGAAGCACAATAATCACCTAATCAGCTGCATCCACAGTAAGACAACCGGTGGGTGCCGTCCGACCATTTGTAATTTTCTTGAAAAATTGTGCATTGGGGGTTTCAAGGGCGGGGAACTCATTGGTGGTGACCAATTAAACAAAATCAAAATACGGCCTTCCGTATTTTCCCAAGTTCACTGTGCAGGCCCAATTTTGACGACCAATAACTCAGACTAAACAAGCGATTTTGAAGAAAGAAAAAATTGTTTGGATCACGATTAGTCAAACAACAATTTGGCGATCCCGGATTTCCGATTTTTTTTCTTCTCACGACCTCGTGACCTACTTCTTGCGCCGTGACGTTGACCTGTTGGAAACTGAAATTAACATTTTCGTCTGCTGACGATTTAAGCTTTATTGATGTCCTTACGTGTAAAAAATACAAAAAGTGGGATTCGACCTGTACAAACTACTTTTGGGGACTTACACAGTAAGACAACCATTTTTTCTCTCAAATTTGCCGTCCAAACATTTTTAATTTTCTTGAAAGGTTGTGCACTGGGGGTTTCAATGGCGGGGAATTCATTGGTGGTGACAAAAAAAATTCCCACTCCCAAATATTTTCCTTCCGAAAATTTCCCAAGTTCACTCTGCAGGCCTAATTGTGACGACCAATAACTCCAAGACCAAAGAAGCGATTTTGATAACTTTTTTGTTTGTTTGGATCGGGATTAGTCCGAGAACAATTTGGCAATCTCGGATTTTCGATTTATATATTTTTTTCACGTGACCTCGTGACCTACATTTTGCGCCGTGACCTTGACCTGTTGGAAACTGAAATTAACATTTTCGGCTGATGATTTGAGTTCCATTCATGTCCTTTCGTATACACAATCTAAAAGCTGGGGTTGGACCTGTAAAACCTACTGTTGAGCCTTGCAATGCTGACACAATACGCTGTGTCTTGGCCTGGCAGGTCAAATGGCGACCTGATGTTGATGTAGCAGGCACCAACCGAGAGATTTCGTCGTCTGGAGTCACTCTGGACTTTGTTTCGAAGCGTATGTCAAGTAGATGCAAAGTTATCGACGGACAGGTGACCGAACAGCGTATTATGTCAGCATTGCAAGACTCAAAAATAATTTGTACACTAGGTCGAATCCCACTTTGTTTATTTTTTGTTATACGAAAGGACAACAATGCAGCTCAAATATTCATCAGACGAAAATTTAAATTTAAGTTTCCAACAGGTCAAGGTCACGGCGCACAAAGTAGGTCACGAGGTCACGTGACAAAAAATAGAAAATCTGTGATTGCCAAATTTTTATTCGACTAATCCTGACCCAAACCAAAAAAAGTTTTATCAAAATCGCTTCGAGACTAAAAGTCTCGGAGTTATTGGTTGGCAAAATTAGGCCTGCACAGTGAACTTGGGAAAATACGGAAGGCCGTATCTTATTTTTGTTTTTCACCACCAATGAATTCCCCGCCCTTGAAACCCCCAGTGCACAACTTTTCAAGAAAATTAAAAATGGTCAGACGGCAAATTTGAAAATATTGGTTGTCTTACTGTGGAATACCCCAGCTGTTGTTGATATGAGAATTGAGGGGAGTTGCGCAGATAACCATAGCATGTGTACTGGTGCGCAGAAAGTATATAAGCCGAAACCGCGAAGAAGCATTCCTGATTATTGGTTTGAGGAAATATTTGATGCCCTCTTATAAAATGTGCGTAAGTTTTGGCGTTTCACAAACTGAAATGGATTATGTTAATCTGAAGAAGCGTTTAACAAAAAAGGTACGGTACCTTGGTTTGTCTTTTTGGCTTTTTGCGCTTCAATAAACAATGCGCCGAATTGAAAATTATAAATTTAAAGCATGTTCTTTGTGACACAAGAGTACAAAACTGCCACGAACTAGAATAGTGTCATCGTGCGTTAATGTCCATACACGAATATACCATGCATATGCAATGTGTAACATCGTTTCTTCAGACATATCGTGTGGAGCAGAATCTGTTAAAGGGATTATACGGGCTTCCGTTTGAAAGGAAATGCACTCTTTTGCACTTGTATGAGCTTTAAACACGTTTAAAACATATACCATGGACCTCAATGCTCATTTTGTCCATTATTTCAGCAACTATCAGCGTTAAGACTTTGGCGTTTTTCGAGACTTGTACCAGATAACGAGTACTTGATCGGCATTACTGTCCATGACTTTCTTATCCTAGAATCTGCATCAAATTCGATGGTACAGTAATCTGCGCGGCTGAGACAAAATAGCGGTTACGAACTCAGAAGCAAGCTGCCGCACCCCCATATCAATATAAATTAATTGAATTACGCTTACCTTTACATGAAGGTAAGCCTGAAATTGTGAAATTGTGTGAAATTGCTATGCAAACATCGCCTTGATGTAAACCACCTTGGCATACGTGATCATTCTTGCGCTCTTTTCCATCTGGATAACGCTTGTAGGAGTTACTAAATTAAAGACGCTCTAAGCCGGGCATGTAATGCCATGCGCTTTTTTCGTTTTTCATCAATTGTAGAGCTTTGAATTATCTGCAAGTCCTACACTGGATCACAAAAAGAGTATCAAATTCAATTATTACGGGACTCTTTACTACTACATACTGCTCGTTCGGGTTTTGTGTTTTTTTTTGTGGGGTTTTCCTTGCGGCGTTTAGCGTTGAGAATTTGGTGGTGGAGTATTCTTTTTGGGGGAATACAAATTCATGAAAAATATATAATTGTATGGGAAAAACTAGGTAACTGCTGCTGTCGTTGGAAAAAAAAAGTTTATTTTATCATATATTGCTTATTGTAACCGGAAATATGCTATAAGTGAGGTGTTCTCATTAACATAAAAGAGATGACTGGCTCTGCCTCAGCCAGTATTTGTATTTGTATTTGTATTTGTATTAAACAATTAGAACACTCTCCATTTTAAAATGGCTATTCCGAGTGTCGGGTCAGGGTTAAGAAGAGAGACATGTTAAAAGACACTCGGTATACAACACACAATAAGATCAGATGAATATAAAAGGGCACACGGGCTATATAAAATAAAACACACACGCACACACACACACACGCAGTCACACACTCATTTTCCTCGCTTCACCCAACTAAAAGTTCGGTCACTGCACGCTTAAAAGCCCCCAGGGATAAATCTCGAATATCCAGTGGGAGGCGGTTATATATCTGCGCCGTACAAAAAAGAAGGCGCCGCCTGCAGAACTGCAGAACTACTGCAGAAAGTACGCGGTGGCATCACCGCGCACTATGAAATGTCCTTACGTGCAGAAGAGGTAATTTCTATAAAAATGTGACTACCGTGCAAGGGTGGATCCAGGGGGGGGGGGGGCAACGGGGTCGTGCCCCCCCCCCCCCCCCAGCCGGTCCAAGGGGGGCCAAACTATGCCCCCCAAGACGTTAAGTCTAATACATGCTATATTTACGTTTTTAGAACGGTACTGGGCATCCCAAAATTGCAGCATTCAAAATCCAGCTAGCCACAGTCAAAAACTGTAAAATTTGGCGCCGCTTCGCGGCATGACACAAGTTTTGCAATTGCTTATACAAATTTGGAAAACGGGAAAATGAATTCCATTAAGTGTCTTGCAGAGGCGCTCCTTGCCGGTAATTGCTGGCCCCATGGCCAACTCCTTTCATACAATATTAACTTTAACCCTCGCCCTACGGGGGTCCTAAAACGACCCCCGAGGTTTCTCTTGCATAACTTTTTACACATGCGGCGAATCTTGCTGAAATTTGCAGTAGCTGAGTTTACAACAATTATACGTATGCTGTAAAACATTCATTAAAATTGGTTCAGTAGTTTGAGAGATAATGATGTTTGATGACGTCATGTTGGGGAAAAACGATATATTTGTGAAAAATCGTTGAAAACAGAGTTTGTAAGCAAATTGCAAACGCAATTCAGCAAATATAGAAAATGGTATTCTCTTTAAAAAGCAATCTCGGATTTCCGAAATTTTGGGGTTTTGATCCCTAAAATAAAAAAAAACTACTTCTCTTTTAAATCACCACAAAATCAAAATTTTCAAAGATGTTAAAAAATGGAATACATGTGAGAGAACTAAGTATGGAAAATACCCAAACCGAATTTCAAAGCAATATCTCTATGTTTGACTGAGTGATGGCTCCCGAAGTGTAAGAAACTCATGACGTCATTTTTTAATAACTTTTTTGGACTTTTTTGACCAGATACGAACAAATAATTGCATTGTCTGTATTTCTGAGACAAAACTGGTCTAGGTACATACCTTTTGATTTACATTGATCAATTTCTAATTTTTAGGTTTTCTGACAGAGCAAAATCGCTGTTCTGGACGTGGTCGATCCGAGGTCATTCACTTGATCTGGAAGGTCACTCGTTGACCCGAAACCTCAAAATTTCATACCGTTAGATTCCAAACATGACAGGCAACATGTTGGTTCTTACTGCGTTGCTCTATGTTGCTTGGTTTGGAAGTTAACATGGGAGGGGTCTTTTTAGGACCCACGGTAGGGCGAAGGTGAAAAAAGCTCCCGTAGGGCGAGGGTTAACACGCGCCCTGGAGGGCCTCTGATAATTACACGCCCTGGAGGGGGGGGGGGGCGGATTTCGCCCCCCCCCCCTATGATCTCGAAAACCACGCAACGTAGCGACAAGCGGGAAACGACGTTAGATAGCTCAAGACAAGCTCTTTCGAAAGTATTTTGTTCTTTTTTCAGGTCAATATTGAGGTCACCAGAGGTCATCAAGGGTCAGATTTTCAAGTTTTCAAGACTTCGGTTCGAACACCCCCAAATATCTCGGGAACTATGATAGTTAGCAGCAAACGGAAAAAAGCAATAGAAAGCTCTTGAAAAATGCAATCGACATAGATGTCCTCAGATTTGAGCTCAGGTCAATAGTTTAGGCTCCAGAGGTCATCGAATGTCAAAAAGGTGATTTTGTTTTCAAAACTGTTTTCCCCAAATAACCTTTTACCTAATAAAGATAAAGCAATAATGTTTACGCCATCGCGTGTGTCTTGTCAAGGCGCTTCAAATCATATTCATGGTGACCGGGTTAGGTCAACTGAGAAATCTGACCTCAGGTCAAGGTCAAGTGGTGACCCAAGTTGGTCATGTTGCATATTGGGAGACGTGTCTCGACGAGACAAACATATTTGTACAGTTTTCTCTTCTCTATCTTCATTATGTCGATAGTTATTGATAAAACCGTGTTGGCGGTCACAAAATTGACCTGACCTTAGGTTACCGATATTAGAAATCCGAGATGAACAAACTGTTGGTATCTATGAGCTTATGAAGTCCTACAAGATTGAAACCGATCGGCGTAAAACTGTGGCTGTGGTACTACTGCAAACGTTTTGGAGTTGAGGTCATCACGTGACCTGGTCTGGTGACCTGACCTGAGATGACCTGAGGCCAAGAATTTTACATAATGCGGGAAGTTCATTTCTAAACAGGTATACAAAAAACGGCAGCGCTGCGCGCCGCCGTTTTTGCGCTATCCTCGAAAAAAACGGAGGGGTGGGCGGATTTCGCCCCCCCCCCTCCAGGGCGCGTGTTAAAGCGGGCTACATGTTTGGCTAGTCTGCCGAGTTCCGAAAAAAGGCGACGCGAACGTAAAGACGCGGACATCAGCACCCGGAAGATGCTCCAGCGGTGCCCAACTTGCTGGACCGAAGAGCTAATAGTGGGGACCAGGCCAGGACCATCTCCCCAAGCCATCTCCCCAGGCTCCTCCAGATCCACAGGGACCATTTATGCGTGGCAAATCGGTCTGCCTCTTGCTGCTTCCAAACCATTTGCACTGTTACCAGTTGTTTGTTACAGTTCGGTACATAGGTATGTATACAGTTGTTATTATCATATGTACTATTGAGCGCAGACTGCCACCGGTCATCGTGATTTACTATCCGAGGCTAATGTATATGAAAAGCTACCCTCATTAATAATTTCAACATTTTTCATCGTACCGAGATGTGCAACCAGGAAAAGGGGTTACCTAAAGCTTGGCTCCACTGACGGTCTGGTTCCAATATTACCATTTCGTTTTCCACGGCCAATATTTAAATTTTCACGCCGCTTCGCGGCGTCACGTCGGTGGCCATCGTCATCGTCTTTGTTTCGTCGTAACACTGATTGAATGAATAGCATTTTTAGCTTCTATCCTCTACAAGGCCTATGTTTCTGGGGTTTATCAGTCAAACCCGTAAAATTTCGCGCCGCTTGGTCGCGCTAAATATGTAAGTACCTACTATAACATGAAAATCCACATTAAAAATGCTGCTAACTGCAAAGGCGTAAATACACGCATACAAAATTGGGGTACATTTTTTTCGTCATTTCAGCCGACCTCCCACTAAAAAATTATCGACGTCGACCCTGGGTACAGCTGACAATTGACATAGTTTTGCTCAGTGTAAGGCAATATCGGAAAAAACTGCAAGCTGACATTTTTTTCTCGATATCCCAAGAGGTCGAAAAGCTTTAAAAAAAAACACCAAAATATAAACATTAAGAAATCATTAAAAATCGTGTGATTGCAAAATAAAGTGGCCCACATAGGGGAATAAATCCGAAATTGGGGGTAGATAAGGTCTGCCAAAAACGGTTTGCCCCCCCCCAAAAAAAAAATGGCTGGCTGGATCCGCCCTTGCTACCGTGTGACTTCTACCACCTTTATAAGTAAGTTGTACTATGTAACTCAATTATGCTGGGAAAACCCGTATAATCTCTTTAACAGTATCTGAGATGTGTTGTGCGGAACGGTATTTCTTTAGAGATGTGTTGTGCGGAACAGCATCTCTGCAGAAATGCGTAACGAATACTGTACCGCAATGCACATGCGTGGGTTTGAGTGGTTCAGGATTACAAAACTTATTACAAAACTTATTACAAAACTTATTAACAAAACTTATGTCCTGATTACAAAACTTATACTCACACTTACTAATGGAAACTGGAAGACGTATACGAAAGTAAAATACGTAATATAGACATAAAGATTGGCGATCACGGATTTGAGACATAACATAAAAGATAAGTGCAACAAAGAGCCTCTTGGGCCCATCTGAGGTTGCACATCCCCTTTTACCAGTCCCTTTTCAAATTATTGTATTTTTTACCTGCCTAAAAGAAGCCTAATCCCACGACTATTTATGAACTAATCCCTTCTCTGTAAAGTATTTATCTAATCTAATTTTGAAGGAAGCAAGTTTCACTGCAGTAGTGAGAAGTGACATCCCATGGTAGCTTATTCCAATGTTGTACAACCCTTCTACTAAAAAAATGTCTGTCGTAGCCTTGTCATACATTGTTTCATAATGAGTTTTGTAATTTTTTTTCCTTGTCTATACTTTCCCTATTGAACTCAAACATTCCCTTCAAATATCCGACCATTTACAAATTTAGATTTAGATTAATTTATTTGACATTTAATTTATTTATATTAAATACAATTACAATTAATTAATTTATGCAAATTTATATCAATGAGATGTCTGTTGCTATATTTATATTCGGCGCATTTGTCGGTGTTAAAGGAAATAGTTCACCTTCTGAAATTTTTCAGAACACGATTGTATTATATTTTTTAATACAGTTTCTTTTTTTCTTTTTAAAAATGGTCCTACATCGCGCCAATTCAGGACAGAAGGTTGTAAATTATTGATTTTATGGTGTGCGTTATTGGTCTGCGCATGCTCCATGGCAGTGCTGGCACTTTCAGACGGTACGGTACATCATATATGCGCCGTATTCCTTCGCCAAAAAGTAAAATATCTTCGGCTGAAAAGTCTTTTTAGCAAAGAAAAGTTCCAGATAAAGATTTCTCAACACGGGCTACAAAACTGCTATTTCAGTTCAAAACCCATGTTGAAGGTGAACTATTTCCTTTAACCCTATTTGTAACAGGGGGGAGCGGATTCCGCCCCCCCCCCCCCCTCATGTTTTTCGCAGATATCTCCAGAACGGCTGGGAGCAGGCCCATGAAATTTTGGGACTTTTCATAGAATTGAATACCGCATTTGGAGTCAAAATTGTGAGTTCTTAACCTGAACAGAGGCGGTTCCAGGGTACAGTTTTGGGTGGGTTCGGAGGCGATATTTGGCGATAATACGGAAATGCGATCTTCACGGTTTCTTCGTAACTGCCTCAAGTATGAAGGAGTTACATCGGTTCACGGTGATTGCAACAAGTGCAAATTAGTTGATGTTAATGAAATATCATTAAAATTTAATGGCAGAGGCGGTTTCAGGAGCTTGAAAAGGGGGGGGGGGGGGGGTTCCAGGAAGTATTCAATGCTTGGCGGGAAACAAATAGAGCAATGTAAGGGGCATTTATAGTTATCAAGATGTAAAAGATAGCTTCTGCTTCCATTATTTGCATAATTTATTACATATAGAGTTTCAGGGGCGTGTTCAGGCACTTGAAAAGGGGGGGGGGGGTGACTGTCTTGGTGATGACGATATGCCAGCGATAACGGCACAATAGACGGTTAGCTTATAATTATATATGCACATATGAGGCCAGGAAAGGGAATATAGTCATTTTTTGCAGAGGCGCGCTCAGGAATGGAAGAAAGGGAGTAATATTATTGCAAGGAAACTAAGAGGCATGGGCGTACAATGACATAACATACTGTAGTTTTCGGATGAAACACGCACCACAGGCTACTCTACGAACGATTATAAGATAATAGGCGAGTCCAGGTAGGGTAAAAGGGGGGGTAAGCAATGTTAATTGAAGTTGTAAGTGAAATAGTCACTGTTGACTAGTTAGTATCATAATAGCCGATAATATACTTATCAAAAGGTATTGAGCCGCCCCAGTTTGGATCCTGGATACGCCTATGATGAAGTACAACATGCAAAAAGGAACTATCTACGATCAGTAACATATTTATAGTGCTGGGTAGCAACTTGTTTGCGGTTAATATTTTTTCAAATTTTACCCCCTTTTTCACTAACCTGGTACCGCCTATGGCAAAAAATATGATTTTTAACTGTTTTGTCTAATGTCACAATCACATACCATTTCATTTATTAAAAAAAACACAAAAAAAAGGTTTTATTACGCATTTACTTCACCCCCATATTGAGTGACCTGCACACGCCTATGATTTTTGAATTTTCAAACGCCACTGTCATATATCAATTTTCAATTCAATCTCCATCGATTCGTATTAATTGTGTTAAAATCGGTATATAAACATGAAAGCTATGTTGGATCAAAAATACCACTACAATTTGTGTTTTTTGCCCCCTGTTGCCCCCCTATCAAAAATTTAGTTTTTTATTATTTAGAAATGCAGATCGTGTTGAGGGGAACCAAACGCCGTTTCATTTGTGAAAATCGGACGGGTAGATCTCGAGATCTTCGGGGGGGGCGGAATCCGCCCCCTCTCCCCCCCCCCCTGTTACAAATAGAGCCTGTTAGAGCCAGGAGCCTGTTACAAATAGGGTTAAGGGCAAACCATGTCTTTATTCAGCGTATTTTTCGGAGTTAAAGGTTAACCAACACAAATAGTGGTTTTGTTTCATACATTTTCGCCCCAAAATATCAAAAAGTTTGCAAAACAACTCCAAATTATCTATACATTGACAGATTAAGCATTCAATTAAACATTTCTCCTTACGATCAATAGCAAAGATAATTAAAGTCACCATTATAATGCTCCACAAACTGACGTCTGGTTGAATTCCCACACTATATCGGTTTCACAGAAAACAACATTTCTCACAGCTCCAAATCCTTGCACGCGATTTCTATCAAACTACGTATGCGACCGTCGTATGTGCCGAGCACAGCAATTATCGTGGTTTCCGCTAAATTACAGCTCCGCGTTGAGCAGGAAACGCGGTGGTCCAAATAACCTCAGTGGTTCACATTCCCCCACCTTCCGCCACTATTTACCTATAGGTGTTATCATGTTGTTTCGTCCATGGCGTGACTTGATAGGAATGGATATGTTTATTTTTGGCATTGTTTCTAGTCATTCGTAGTTGATCGCTGAAATACTTTGGTAAGCTTGTATCTATGTATTGTTGTAGTTGTTAAGTATTAGGCATAGCATGATAAGAAAGGACATCAATATGATAGGAATGCGTCACACAAAACGGGTTTTGAGAAAAACAGACCCAACCAATAAACAAACAAATTGAAATGTTCCAGCATTTCCAACAGAATATCACGACTTCCTTCCAGGTACATGTCTCTGGAGTTACGCCATGTCTACTGTCCAGACAACACTGTCGTCCCGTTTGGGTCCATACGTGACGGCAGCGACTGGCGGCCACCAGCATATGGGGAGAAAGGTGCGGCGCAGTGGCAGCCCAGCCCCGGGCCAGGCTGGTGACTATCCAGCGGCCACCAGCCAGCGACCAGCGGTCAGCGGTCAGCGGTCAGCGGTCAGCGGTCAGCGGTCAGCGGTCAGCGGTCACCGGTCACCAGTCACCAGTCACCAGTCACCAGTCACCAGTCACCAGTCACCAGTCACCAGTCACCAGTCACCAGTCACCAGTCACCAGTCACCAGTCACCAGTCACCAGTCACCAGTCAGCGGTCAGCGGTCAGCGGTCAGCGGTCAGCGGTCAGCGGTCAGCGGTCAGCGGTCAGCGGTCAGCGGTCAGCGGTCAGCAGTCACTGGCGGGCACTGGCGGAATCAGGACAGCAAAAATTTGATGTGGCCAAATCCCCCCAAAAGACCCACACCATTCCGAAAACTCATTGCATTTCGCTTCTTTGTGTATTAGCAATTCATTCAAAACAAACTTGCCTATACAAAAATGGCTTATAATTTTCTTAACCTGAAGCAAAAAAGCAATGCGTTGACTTTTACTCGATGTCAGTCGTTTTGGCCAGGCCATGCATCCTTGGACCCGCCCTTGCTGCCGGCGACTCGGCGCGGACAAAGGCCACCCATGGGACTGTCGTGTGGATACCAGCCGACTCTGCGGGGCTGTCAGGCTACTCCAGCGACTCTGCGGGGCTGTCAGTCTACTCCAGCGGGACGCTGTCTGACGCGGTGAAAAACTCGACACTGAACGCGACGGGTCGATGGATGGACGGAGTCTCTACGGCGGGGCATAGTCACTGTCACATGCATGCCTTATAGGTTGAAGTGTGGATTTGACATTATCTCACATAGCAGTTTGAGCTTTGGTATTATGTGTTGTTTATTGGGTAGGTTGCTAACAGGACAGAATCAACTACAGACGAGGTAAAAGTAAAAGTTGGTTAAATAATGACAGTCGAAACTCTGACCCGTCCATAACCAGTTGGACATATGTTCAGTTCTTTCGGGTTGCATGTTTACAACGGATCGTTTTTAAGGTTGACGCCCTGCTGCGGATTACGTCAACGATTAGATAAATGCGTAAATACGTTGGCTTAGGAGTCGAAAAACATCCACAATTGTATTGACTCGGGCTGAGCTGAACCTTTCGTGTGATTACGTTTAAGAGCATTGTTCAGGGTCTCAGGCATTTTGTGACTTACGTGATAGCACACGAATGAGAAGAAACAAACACTGTGAACGATGCGAAAAGCCCAAGCAACTTGTAAACAATACAATATTGTAATGGGCTCATCCCGTGTCAATGTTCAAGGCCTGCAGCTCGTGATGGCTGAACGCACGAATGGCGGAATTTAATTACTCTCTCGGTTACCGAATTTTCCAACTTAACCCTCGCCCTACGGGAGCTTTTTCACCTTCGCCCTGCGCGGGGGGGGGGGGCTGATAGGTCCCCCTGTTAACTTCCAAACCAAGCAACTAAGAGTAATGCGGTAAGAACCAGCATGTTGCATGTCATGAGAGGAACCTAACATTATGCAATTTTTAGGTTTGAGGTCAACGGGCGACCTTTCAGGTCAAGTGAATGACCTCGGATTTACCACGTCTAGAACAGCGATTTTGCTCTTCAGAAAACCTCAAAATGAGAAATTGATAAATGTAACTAAAAAGGCATGTTCCTAGACCAGTTTTGGCACATAAATACAGAAAAGGTAATGATTTGTTCGTATCTTGTCAAAAAAGTCAAAAAAAGTTATACAAAAATGACGTATCAGTTTCTTACACTTGGGAGCCATCACTCAGTCAAAAATGAAGATGTTGCTTTGAAATTTGGTATGGGTATTGCCCATTTTCAGTTCTCTCACATATATTCCGGATTTAACATCTTTGCAAATTTTGATTTTGTGGGGATTTTGCAAAAAAAAAAATAGGGATCAAAAACCCAACATTTTGCAAATCCGAGACTGTCATTTTAAAGAGAAGACCATTTGATATCTTTTAAAAATCTGCTTTCTACCATTTTTTCAAATATTTATCTTTTTTTCACCAACATGACGTCATCAAAACATGATTATCTCCCAAACAGCTTAACCAATTTCAATTAAATTTTTACAGCATATGTATAATTGTTGTAAACTCAGCTGCCGAAAATTTCAGCAAGATGCGCCGCACGTGTAAAAGATATTCAGGAAAAACCTCATGGGGAGGGCCTGTCAGGTCCCCGTAGTGTCCCAGTAGGGCGAGGGTTAAATCGACCGACTCGGCATTGAGCCTGAACTCAAGCTCAGCTGGCTCGCTGACAATACTAGTGCGGACCCATCTTTGTGATCGGGTTTGGGTCCGGGGCAAAACCGTAGCCATAATATATACATACATACATGTATATTTTCGGGTTTCTCCGGAATGGCGGAGGGGGCACTAATAGGGGTACCGCGGCAGGTGCAGGTCTTGACACCAACACGGCCACAATCGACCGAAATCTTCACGGGGCGTGCCGATGCATCAGCCTACCAGCCTAGTTACAGCTGCATCAGCCTACCAAGTTACAGCTCTCGGAAAGGTGTGGTTCGGCTGCAATGGCAGAGGGGTAGGCCGCAATGGTGGATGGGGCACCTGGTGGGCACCGTGTGCACGTGCAAGTCTTGGCCCCGATTCGGTCAGAAAGGTGTGGAACGACCATGTAACGTGCTGATGCACCAGCATATCAAATTGCAGCGGTCTAGAAGGCGTGGTTCACCAAAAATAGCTTAGGGGCTCCTAGAGGTACCTACTCCCGTTGCACGTACCAGAGGCACTCTCGGTTCCACTGGAATGCCTAGTAGCCACCACCTACCCACACACACCAAATTTGGTGCGGCTAGCTCTCATAGCTCCCGAGTAGTGGCCGAACGAATTGAGGACCCCGCTAAAAAAAGTTGCACGTGCTTGCCGCACGTGCTTTGGAGGCGCCACCGTCGCCACCCCTCAAGGTTTTCACGCACCCATGTGGACTACCCGCCCACCGAGTTTTGTCGCCCTGCGTCCACTGGTCTGGGCAAGCAGATTTTGCAGTGGCCCACGTGGCGGCACGTGGCACGTGCCACGTGGCACTGATCTACCCGCAACTGGTACCATCATCTGTCACTCGCCAAGCTCTATCGGTGCAATGAATTTGGTGTCGCTACATAAACAATACCCCGTTATCAGAGGACTCCACGCGTTAACTGGTTTACCCCCTGGGGGGGGGGGGGGGGGGGGAGTGCAACGTGCACCCCTCGGATTCTGTAACCCCAAAAGCGTCTGCACTGGAGTGATGTGCATGTGACCGGCGAGTATGTGACCGGTGTCGCCCCACGTTCGACCTGTCGATCCATTCAATCCATTCAATCAGTGTCGAATCAATAACCAGTCTGGTGGTTAGGGACCTCTAAGCCGCCACTAGAGCCCTTCATGGAATGGGAATCCCATGGAACCCATGGAACGGGATGGAAATGGGTGGGAATGGGACCATTTTTGGAAATGTAACGGGTTGGAACGGGTTTGGGACAGACCATATAATTTGTTAGCACCACACAAAGTGAAATATGCTGAAATGGGTGGGAATGGGAGCCCCATCAATGATTAATTCGGATTGGAACGGGTTTGGATCTGGCTGAATGGGCTGGAACGGGATGGGGGCTGAAAAAGAGTCCCATGAATGGCCTAGCCGCCACTTTCCCATAAGTCAGGGGTGGGGGTGCTTCTGCACGTGCGCACGTGTGGACCACGTATTTGTATCTCAGAAACTACTTCCCTGATCGAGTTGAAATTCACCCAGATTCCAAAATGCATCATGATTGAATCGTTAAAAAAAGTTGAATCAATAACGAGTCTGCTAACCACACACCAAATTTGAACACAATCGGCTCAGCAGTTGCCCCCACCCACTCCAAATTGTGTGGCGACGTTCCTGATCCAACAACCCCCGATCTCCCCCACTCTGCCGCTAATGAGCAATTGTTCAAAGGATATTGAAATTCAAGATATTCCGGAAGTAATTTAATGATACTTATTTTGCTGGGAAATACTAAAACTTTGTAATATCATGACATTTGCATTGGATTTTGTATACATTTATCACCAGGTAAGCATATTTTATTTTAATTAAATACCTATCAAGCGAAAAATGACATGGAAATACTTAAATCAGGGTGGGCAACATTTCTTGACGGGGGGGGGGGGGGGGACGGCTCACTGGGGGGTGGGGGGGGGGGGCATTTGTCCCCCCAGTTAACATGTTAAAATAGGCCCTGACACCTCCATGGGACAGAGTATGAGTGTGTATTGCATCAGCAATGGTTACCAATAATCTCGTCTATACTCTGTCCTAGGATCCAGACTGGTTATTGATTCGACTCTGATTGAATCGATTGGAATCGTTCAATCAAAATCCCTTGAATCAAAGAAGAAACGATTCACCACCGAATTTTTTTTATTCGTGAATTATAATTGAATCAAAACCGCATAGAAACAAGGCTGATTGAATCAAAAAGATTGTGCAATGCTATTTCAATGGTGAGTCAAACGTGATTGGATAAAATGTGATTATTTGAATCGGAATCATTTCTCAAAATGGTTATCCAGGAATCAAACGGTGACTGAATCATTCATATTCCAAAATGAATCGTGATTGGATCCTTCCAAAAAAGGTGAATCAATAACCAGTCTGCAGTAGGATCTAACTCATTACAAAAATACATAAATACAAACTTAAATTAATAGTTTTCTGGTCTGTGGTTGCCATTTGACAAATATGTCGCGTCCTTCTACGCCAGGTCAATTTATGTGTTACTCATCACGGACTAACTAATAAAACTATATTTGAAACACCTGGTGATGCTCAGAAAAGATACCCTAACAAATGTCATGACACTGCAAATTGCATCACTGCAAGGAGCATTGGATTACCGTCATAATCATGTCATTAATGACTTCGGTCTAGCAATCATATCCACGAGGGTCTAGGTTCGCCTCATTCACTCACCTTTGTGATGGCTGGTGCACTGGGTGTGGGCGTGGTAGCCAGCAGTTCCTCCTCATCATCCTGGCTGAGTGTGCTGACGCTGCTGTAGGACCAGCTGGAGATCTTGCGGCACGTCTCCTCACTGCTCTGCTGGCGGCCGGGGTCAGGGCGGGCATACTGCGTCTCTGATATCTTTCGGCGCACCTCTTCATTCCTCTCTTTGGAAACGGACTGAGTACGGTCAGCCTGCGCCTCTATTCTGTCCTCTGCCCTCTCCTGCGCGTCTGCCCTCTTCTCTGCCCTCTCCAGCGCCTCTGCCCTCTCCGGCCGGTCTGCTCGCTCCAGCCTGCCGTCTGAGTCCAGCTGGAGACCCTCCGTGTCCAGGTCCAGGAGCGAGCCTCTCCTGCTGCGGTCCCAGCCTATGGAGCTGACCGTACTGCAGTCTGAAACGGCAGACAGCCGCCGGCCCCTGCCCCCGCCCCCGCCGCCGCCGCCGCCCAGCAGCTCTGACCACGGCTCCGGCCAGGTGATCCCACTGCAATCGCTGACCACAAAAGTCGGAATCCAGTCCCCCGTCGGTGTCGGTGGCGTCGTCGGTGGCGACGAGACTGACCCGGGGTTCTCCCTCACTCTCCCTTCGCTACCGACGGGGTCTTCCTCGGCGTCAAAGTCCCGCCCATCACCGTTGTCGGCGGCGGCGGCGGGAGAAGATCGCTGCTGGAGTCGGGTTGACTCGTCTACACGGTGCCGGTAGCGTGCAGTGGAAGGGTCCATTTCCCCGGGCCGGGGGTGGACGGAGATCTCCGAGTGATGGTCAAGCCTCTCGCTCCAGCTCTGCAGGTGGACATCCACTCTCGTATGCCCTCCGCGGTCCGACACGGCACCGTTCTGAACGACGCAGCGCGGGGCACACTCGCCACAGCGTTCGCTGCCGCCCTTGGCGTCCAATCGGACACAATTGGTGCCGTCACTAACGTCCTGTCGACCGTCGGCCGAGTGGTGATTCGAGACTCCAGCCTCGCGATCCGCGGGGTCCCCCTCCCACCGCGCCACACGACGCTGGAACCACCTCCTCCGCTGCTCCGCGGTCCCACGCCACGCCGTCCGCGCACCTCCAGCGGCACCCCCCTCAGGCAGCGTCGCAGGGGTTTCGGCACCCCCCTCAGGGAGCGTCGCAGGGGTTTCGTCAATGGCCTCTGCAGTATCAGCAGCAGCAGCAGCAGCAGCAGCAGCAGCAGCAACAGCAGCAGCAGCAGCAGCAGCAGCGGGCGAGTCGAGCGCATCACGGTCACCCGGCAGACTGCTGATGCGGCCCACTGGAGCGGCAGGAGCTAGTGACACTAGCCGAAACTGCGTCCGCCGGCAGCGGGGCGACACATCTTCAGTCGAGCGGCAGCGGGGCGACCCATCCTCAGTCGAGCGGCAGCGGGGCAGCGCCGGGCTGCTGCTGCCGCTGCTGGCGGCGGTGGTGGTGGTGGAACCGGTAGCGGAGGACGGTGTTCGAGCACCGCGCTGTGCGGGAGGCACTCCCAGGTGCACTCCATCCTCCGAGTGCCAGGGCCCGGCGCGCGCCTCCCGCCAGCGTCTGCTCTTCATCTCACACCAGCCGCCGGGCGACACCGGGTAACTCACAGCGTCGGCCTCTTACAGCACTCTACTCCAGCGTCTGGACCGGCGATCTCACAGCGTCGGCTTCTCACAGCACTCTACTCCAGCGTCTGGACCGGCGATCTCACAGCGTCGGCTTCTCACAGCACTCTACTCCAGCGTCTGTACCGGCGATCTCACAGCACGGCAGCGGCTCTCACAGCTTCTGCTTCCTAGTTCCTACGACATCCCACCGGATCTCACAGCACAAGCTCTCCAACTATTTCGGCTCTGACAACACTGTACCGGCGGCTTCCACAGCGCAGTACTCCTGCTCAGGGTTCTCACAGTTCTGCACCTGCACCGTCTCACGCACCGTCTGCACCGTCTGCACCTGCACCGTCTCACAACACCACTCCGACCGGCACGAGCTATCTCGCTGCACTGCCCGCACCGCGCTGGCGGCGGTGGCGGCCGGTGGTCGCACGCGACTCCCAGCAGCGGCCGATCTCGTCAGCGGTGATAACGGGAGCGATTACCAGCGCTCGGAGCGCGCGCACACGTCCGACGCTCGCAGTTGACGCAGGTCGCAGAGGTGACCTGGCTGCGCGGCGACCGCGCCGGCGCCGCATGGTCTGGGCGGGCGACCTCAGCGCCCGGCGAGGCTCTTCTCGGGAGTCTGGAGTCCGGGAGTCCGGGAGTCGGGAGTCGGGAGTCGGGAGTCCGGGAGTCCGGGAGTCCGGGAGTCGGGAGTCGGGAGTCGGGAGTCGGGAGTCGGGAGTCGGGAGTCGGGAGTCGGGAGTCGGGAGTCGGGAGTCGGGAGTCGGGAGTCGGGAGTCGGGAGTCAGGACTCACACCGCTCCCGCTGGCGACTCTGGCGCGGCGCGGCACCTTCTGAAGCGGCGGCGATCATCGGCGTAGACGCGGCGCGGTGGCGCGGCTGCGCGGCGGCGTGAGCGCGGCACTTTCACTGGCAGCGCGACACGACAGCTGCCGCCCCCCGCGCACGCCGCACGCCGCACGCCGCACGCCGCACGCCGCACGCCTCGCGCACTAACGCTGCTCGGCATCAGCGGCACACCGGCCACCAGACGACCGACCACCCGACGACCAGACGACCGGCCACCAGACGACCAGACGACCGGCCACTAGACGAC
Source organism: Chirona hameri (assembly GCA_036785665.1). NCBI lineage: Eukaryota > Metazoa > Arthropoda > Thecostraca > Balanomorpha > Balanidae > Chirona > Chirona hameri. Next base: position 3,347 of record JAXIVJ010011715.1, on the reverse strand, counting down.
CGGCCACCAGACGACCGGCCACCAGACGACCGGCCACCAGACGACAAGAAGACTGGCCACCCGACGACCAGACGACCGGCCACCAGACGACCCGTGGGACACTCCGAGCCGCTGCAGTTGACAAGTTGCAAGATAGAATCTTCAGCCCGACTCTTTTTCTGCAAAGGATATAGGCACTGGGCAATGGGCAATGGTATTCCCAGACCCAGTGGAGGATCCAGAACAGCCAGGGAAGAGAGGTTTGAAGGCGATGGATGGCAAGTCCATAACAAGTCAGACAGTTCCAAAAACGTATCAAATACTGGTTGTTTGTGTTAAGAACTCATTTAACACGCACACTGGAGGGAGGGGGGGGGGGCGAAATCCGCCCACCCCTCCTGTTTTGTTTTGTTTTGGGGTGTGTGTGTGTGTGTGTGTGTGTGTGTGTGTGTGTGTGTGTGTGTGTGTGTGTGTGTGTGTGTGTGTGTGTGTGTGTGTGTGTGTGTGTGTGTGTGTGTGTGTGTGTGTGTGTGTGTGTGTGTGTGTGTGTGTCTGTGTCTGTGTCTGTGTCTGTGTCTGTGTCTGTGTCTGTGTCTGTGTCTGTGTCTGTGTCTGTGTCTGTGTCTGTGTCTGTGTCTGTGTCTGTGTCTGTGTCTGTGTCTGTGTCTGTGTCTGTGTCTGTGTCTGTGTCTGTGTCTGTGTCTGTGTCTGTGTCTGTGGGTGGGGGTGGGTGGGGGTGGGTGGGGGTGGGTTGGGGTGCGGGGGTGCGGGAGTGCGGGAGTGCGGGAGTGCGGGAGTGCGGGAGTGCGGGAGTGCGGGAGTGCGGGAGTGCGGGGGTGTGGTGTGTGTGGGTGTGTGTGGGTGGGTG
>JAXIVJ010011714.1:0-42688 GCA_036785665.1 Chirona hameri | reverse complement strand
GAGATAGAGAGAGAGAGATAGAGAGAGAGATAGAGAGAGAGAGATAGAGAGAGAGAGATAGAGAGAGAGAGATAGCGAGAGAGAGATAGAGAGAGAGATAGAGAGAGAGATAGAGAGAGAGATAGAGAGAGAGATAGAGAGAGAGATAGAGAGAGATAGAGAGAGAGATAGAGAGAGAGATAGAGAGAGAGAGATAGAGAGAGAGATAGAGAGAGAGATAGAGAGAGAGATAGAGAGAGAGATAGAGAGAGATAGAGAGAGAGATAGAGAGAGATATATAGATATATAGATATATAGATATAAAGATATAAAGATATAAAGATATAAAGATATAAAGATATAAAGATATAAAGATATAAAGATATATAGTATAATATATATATAATATATATATAATAATTTCTCTTGAGGATGAATATCACTGTTCTTTCATGATCATCAAATGTCACATACACAGTCATGAACAAGGTTAATTGTCAGCGAATAGTTACAAAGCATATTTAGAAACAGTAATAGAATGTCACAGATTGTTGGCTGTCAGACTTGATACTTTTCAAACATTACTAAGCATTGCTGTTTTTGTTGGTATGCATATTGCATAATAATATTTTTTTCTTCTGGAAATTACAATATTTAAAACTATGTTAAATAATTACTGACATCCTTTTTCTGAAATATATCATACAGACTAGGCAGTAGGCATGCAGATTGCATATTAGCACACAATATATTCTGAAATTCTCACACCTCACCACTTCTGCTGCCATAACAATAAGGCAGAATAGTAGGGACGTCTGCATCAATGATCATGTTCACTGAATAAGGTACCGAAGCACTATATGCAATTACTCTGGTTTAAGCACACTGACCATCTTGCAGCTGCAATGCTAGGATCACATCAGTCACATTCTTGAATATACTTGAATATATCTTCAAGCTGAGCTGAAGACCCAGCAAATGGACAAGCATTACTTCAATGGTATGCAGCTTTTGCTTCAGTTGCTCCAGGCTCCAGCTACAAGTTCTGAAGGGAGTTGATAATGCTGATGAGAACAGCCACTCTGAAAGGGAGGAATGGGTCATGCTAATTTTACTGGTAGGTATTCATATTTTTAGCAAGAAAGTATTGTGGTAAGTTTCAATTCCACTAAAAACTTGGTTAGGCACAAGACAAAACAAAGGATGTTTCTGTTAGTGGTTGATCTGAGCCCTGAGGAGTTTACCACCAAAAAATATCCAAGTTAAAATGTGTTGATGAGGCCTCTTGTCAACAAGCTAAATTCCACCAAACAAAATATTTTCAGATTTAGGCAAATTCAATAGGTTAACTCTTAGTAAAAGTCGGCATTGGATTCATGGTGACCTCAAACACTAAGGCCTGTCAATGATGAGGAAAAGCGAAAAGGATGATTGTAGCTACTTACTGATTTGTTTTGTGGAATAAATCCAAAGTTATAACTCTTGCCCATCTTCGTCCAATGTTGATGACAATGTTGATGTTGATGTGAGTGATGAGTCGAAACCAAATACCAATGATGTTCAATGAATTTCCAATGACAATGAAACCAATGATTTACTTGACTCAGTACACAATCGCCAACACTGATCACTTATAAGCCTCAACAAACACAATCACCAAGACAGTGCAGCGCGACAATCACAACGACCTTGACGACCCGGCCGACGGCAATGTAAATAACAAAAACTGACGCCTGGGTCCTGTCTATTTTTTTCAGTCGTTTTGCTACAAATAATGGCGCAATTGTGGCCACCGTTTTTTCCGCATTGGCTGTTGGTGAAACTCGCCGTCAGTAAATCACAGTATATCTTTCAGTTTATTTTTTAGGTCGGCAATTTTTTTCTCGTGCGTTGGTGAAACTCGCCGTCAGTTTTTCGGCCGAAAAATAATCGCCGACGTCAGATTTTTTTGGGTAAAACTGGCCTCTGAACGTCAAATTTGCTTATAAGTTAGCTCATTACCTTTGTGAACGTTATTTCTGCACTATCTGCACTAGCACATTCATTGGAACTGATTTTTTAAGAGCACGAGCGTTGTAATAAACCAAATCACTTACAGGCAAAGGAAACCCATCATATCATCTATTACATGATTCCATTAAAACCCTGCATGACTTGGTTCGCCCGGAGGGTTTCCTATGGTCGATTAATTAAGAAGCCAAATTGATGAGACCGTCTGTTGCGTGTTAGGGCGCGTGCAGGTGATATCGAGGAACAGTGAGGGTCAGTGAATTAGCGAAATGCGATATCATATCAGCTGATGAATGAGGACTTTGGCTCGGAAAGACTTGATGCCGAATTTGTAGGATATGGTATAGATTTTTGCTTTCCGCATGTGGTGATGTATCGGATCCCTCAAATCTCTTTCTGAATCACCAAGTACATTTCGAATTGTTTGCTGGCAGACGTTAATTAAACGCTAGCAAGTAGCATTAGCTAGATGTGAATTAAACTGTTTTAACTTTTCATACGGCATGGTAGTTGAAGGGTTCATGTTAATAATCCCTTTTAGTAAAGTTAATTTAATGTCAAATGCGGACCCGTTGTTGCGCCCTTGTAGGACGCAATGAAGTATGAACCAAGCATGTGCGTTAAACTAAAACCTTTAAAAGTATCCCTTTTTCTTCTCATCTCTTCCTCTCCTCCCATTTCCCCGCTATTCTCCGCTACTCTCTCCTCTCCTTTCTTCCATGCTCTTCTTTCTCCTCGCCTCTTTTCCATTTATATATCTACTTCGATCTCCAACGCCCGCTTTTTCGATACAAAACTGTGGATCGTAACAAAACGAATTAATAAAGACGCACACTTGTATTATAAACGTTTCAGAAAATATAATGTCACATGAAACACTCGGAAGCATGAATAACGCAATGTAAGGCAAAGTGCATGCAGTGTCAGAGTTGATGAACAGGCATCGAAACATTGCGAGTGAAAACCGTCACTTTGAACTCTCCTTTCTCTGCGATCAAATGGTAATGCAATATAACTTATGCACTTATACGCTAGTGCACTTGTGAAAAGACAAAGGTAATCTGAGTACATTATCACAAATCACAATACCGACGCCGCTCGAAAATGATGCCGTTGCCTCACGTTGACTGAAGCCAGGGGCACGCGCTGCGTGGGTAGACCCGAAGCACCACGCAGGTACACGTGTACTACAGGCTGGCGCAGGATCCTCTTGGTGGTCTTCTCGGGCTTGGGTCGGCCGGCAGCCCCGGCCAGTCGCCTGAGCCTATGCGCCATCGCCGCCACCCGGCTGCGGCTGGTGTCGCTATCAGTCGGCAGTTGGAATGTCACGGACCGCTTCTCTGCCGAGCTGGCCAGCGGCGCCCCGGCCGCGCTGCGACTCCTGCGCAGGATCGGCCGGGGTCGGAGCTGCGGCAGCTCGCTGGGGGACCGCACCAGGGGCGCTGGGGATCCCGTGGAGCAGCGAAGACGACTTTCCATACCCTCCTGAGTTTCGTCGTTCGATCTGCCACGGAGCGGCATTTTGTCGATGTAGAAAGGTGCCGAAATCGATAAGGCAATACAAGTCACAATTGACTGAAGTAGCGTAGATAGGTACTGCAGACAATGCCAATACTCAGCTGCAATGTGCTTCGTTCTTAAACAGTCGCTAACTTGATTTCGAACAGTCGATTCCTGCTCTGATCAGGATTGCTCGTGCCACTTCCCGGTAAGCTTCAAGTCACACCTCCAGGGCCAGGACCGAACTACCCTGTTCCGCGCTCAGGTAGCTTCTGTCTGAATCCACAACGGTCTCACGCTATATGGCGCCGCAGCTCCGTCGGCGGCGACACCGACGAAGCCCGCAGGATGTGTCGGCGTCGTTGATTGGTCGGCAGGCCGTGTGGGCAGCGATGATTGGTGGGAGGGTTCGTGGTGTCCAGTGGTATTACTCGTTATGCTTCAGGGCGGATAAAACCAGAAGATAGCGGTGACAGAGGGAACGTTCCAGCCTGCAGGGGCGTCGCGGATTATTTTTGATAATTTTTTATTTTTGTTAATTTTTTAGATAATTTTTGACAGCTGAAATGACGACAAAAATGTACCTCCATTGTTTTGCGTGTTTTAAAGCTTTTGCAGCATTTTTATGTGTATTTCCATGTTATAGTAGGTACTTGGTATTTAGCGCCGCGAAGCGGCGCGATGTTTTTACAGGTTTACTTGATAAAACCCAGGAATTTAGGCGGTGGGCCTTGTAGGGAATATAAGAAGCAAAATGCTATTCAGTCAATTCAGCGTCACAACGAACCGAATACGATGACGATGGCTTCGTTATGATGATGGCCACCGATGTGACGCCACGAAGCCGCGTGAAAATTTTAATTTTGGGTCGTGGAAAACGAAATTTTCATATTGGAATCAGACCGTGAGTGGAGCCAAGCCCCAGGTAACCCCTTTTCCTGGTTGCTTTTCTGGCTCGGTATGATGCAAAATAATGAAATGAATGTAGTTTTTCATATACATTAGCCTCGGATAGTAAATCACAATGACCGGTGGCAGTCAGCGCTCAATAGTACATATGATAATAATAACTGTATACATATGAACCAAACTGTAACAAACAACTGGTGACAGTGCAAATGGTTTGAAAGCAGCAAGAGGCAGAACGACTTTTCCGCGCATAAATGGTCCTTGTGAATCTGGAGGAGCCTGGGGGAGATGGTTTGGGGAGATGGCCTGTACCCACTATTAGCTCTTCGGTCCAGCAAGTTGGGCACCGCTGGATCAGCTTCCGGGTGCCGATGTTCGCCTCTTTGCGTTCGCGTAGGATTTTTCGGAACTCGGTAGACTAGCTTAACATGTAGCCCGCTTGAAAGTTAATATTTTGTGAAGGGAGTGGGCCCCGACCTGGGGCCAGCAATTACCGCCCCCTCCTCCTCAACCCCCCCCCGTCAGCGACGCCCCTGCCAGCCAGGAACCATCGGTGCCCTGCCAGCCCTGCCAGCCAGGAACCATCGGTGCCCTGCCAGCCCTGCCAGCCAGGAACCATCGGTGCCCTGCCAGCCCTGCCAGCCAGGAACCATCGGTGACCTGCCAGCCCTGCCAGCCAGGAACCATCGGTGCCCTGCCAGCCCTGCCAGCCAGGAACCATCGGTGCCCTGCCAGCCCTGCCAGACAGGAACCATCGGTGCCCTGCCAGCCCTGCCAGCCAGGAACCATCGGTGACCTGCCAGCCCTGCCAGCCAGGAACCATCGGTGCCCTGCCAGCCCTGCCAACCAGGAACCATCGGTGCCCTGCCAGCCCTGCCAGCCTGGAACCATCGGTGCCCTGCCAGCCCTGCCAGCCTGGAACCATCGGTGCCCTGCCAGCCCTGCCAGCCTGGAACCATCGTTGTGAGGTGCCAGTCGATGTGCTGCGATAGATGACGTCGATAATATCGGCATTGTCTTGATGGTTCTAGAGCAATGATTCTTAAATAATGGATAATCACTCCACTTGGGGTAATGGAGTTTTCGGGCGGAGATAATGACGATTGAGCAGCTAAGTTAGAAGTTATATCTGATTCGTTTGGTGATGGTGCACAATGCACACTGCACACGTGTCAGTTTCTGTTTTATTGTCACCATATTATCGCTAAGAGCTTCAAAACCAAATAAGGTTAAATGATGCTCGGCTTTGTGCTACGGCTTGCGTGTATTTAAGCTAGGAGCCACTGCTAAGACTAAGACTGCAGCAACACACATGTCTACTTATATTCCTGCCCCTAGATGGCACTAGTAGTAAACTCCTGAAGTTATGCTGTACCGCATAGCTTGAAGCCGATAACTGCTGTCCGCGTAATGGGAGAGGGGGTGGCGATGCATTCCGGTCATCAAAAGGGGCAAACCACACCCTTAACGCCGAGAACCACGCTTATATGTTGACGAATACTAACGTTTCATCTTCTCACGCTTGCAAGCTCCACTAGCACACTTAGCATATACACAAATGGCGTTCAATTCATTGAAGATATGAAGAACTTACATCCTCTTCGATATTAGATGACCACGACGAATCGCACATCGTATTAGTACCGGAGCAGAGCAGAAGGTGTAAATACATCACATGCACATACCATGTATGTTATCATGTGTGCTATACTGCATGTATCAACAATATGTACCATCATGGATGATAATCAAACAGAATAACGCTTGACTTCGCTGGGTTCCAACATTGCCCATCTGCTTAATCATGACATGAGCATGACCTACCACTGCCATGATAATATTATTGTATCAACCGCGTGAGAGCCGTGAAGGTGAGGCCCCGGCACCAGGCAGGCATTTATTAGTGTTAGCAATGGCGACCTTCCGCCTTCATTTAGACATTGTGCTATGCTTTTTATCACCTACCATTCTATAGTCATCCTTTGTATGTTTACTTCCATTTCTCAGCTGGGAATGCCGAGAATCATATATTTTGTGTTCCGGTAAGAGAATGCCCCCTGCATGCATGTTTGTTAACGAGCGAGAGGGTGCTTATTGCCAGCTGCTCGTTGGTGGCGATGTAGACATAAGTAATATAAAGAAGTCAAAGGCAGAGTGATAACAATCGGGACAGGCTATAAACAGCAACAAGTCACCAACTCAATATTTTTTTTTACAATGCCTATAAGTACACCGCTTAAGATCAGCAGCTGGGAGTTTGGTTCAACACATGAGACAACTATTTTTACTCTAAAACGCCCAACTTAATTGGATGATGCGAAGAGTGGTATGGCGTCTACGCCGCGAATGAGAAAGTGACATGAATTATTACTGCAATTCCCGTGCAGTGCCTGCAGCTTCAGTTCTATCCGAAAGCAAATAGACGATCCCGAAGTGTTCTGCCAGGGCCAGTTAGTTTAACAAATTGTGATAGGTCCCATTTCGAAGTAAATTATATTATAAAGTCACAATAAATACGATCAAACACGTTCTGCCAGAACACGTTGATTAATGTACGCAATACAAGTTAGAAGATATCCTTTCAAGCTGAAACCCAACCCGTAATGGATCAGATTTTCCACCAAGTGACGTTCAAAGTCAATGGATCGCAAAGGATCGATTGATCTAATATCTTGATCCGGAGAAATGTGAGCTATAAGAGCACATTGATGAAGTTACGTCGGTCTTATTTGGACGGGTAGCCAGCATCGGCGATAACCTTGGCCGTCATTACGTTGTTATATTAGACTGACAAGTAGAGCCCTTCATGAGACACTTGTTCAGCCCCCATCCCGTTCCAGCCCATTCAGCCAGACCCAAACCCGTTCCAATCCGAATTCATAATTGATGGGGCTCCCATTCCCACCCGTTTCAGCATATTTCCTTTTTGTGGTACAAACAAATGATATGGTCTGTCCCAAACCCGGTCCAACCCGTTACATTTCCAAAAATGGCCCCATTCCCACCCATTTCCATCCCGTTCCATGGTTCCATGGGGACTCCCATTTCACGAAGGGCTCTACTCACCTCACAAGTGCAACACAGCCCACCATGCTGAGAATGGTAAGTTTACAGCACGGGATTCTTGGCAACGAGCCCGTATGCGACAGACGCGCACCGAAGTCATCATTCGACGACGAGCGTCCGTGGGTGGGTGTGAAGAAAAACAACCGACGATGTCCGCGTTCGCTCAATACCTGAGCGTCAATTGCGACGCGGGAGACGAGAACTGCCTCAGGCCGGAGGACAAGAGCGACTGAAATACACTTCCTGTACTTCGTTTGCCAGGGATTGGCGTTCGATTGCACGCGGATGTCTGTTATGACGTGTGATCTACAGTCACCTCGGCTAGTTCTTGGAACACGTGCCAGATGACACGCCATCGAGGCTGCGGTGACATTAAAAGCAGCAATTTGTACAGGAATAGTTGGCACGGTGTCAGGAAGATGCGTAGGCGTGAGCTGCGTTCGATGCCGGTGCCTTACAAACTTCGCCAAGCCGGGTCTATATCGGCTGGCAGTTCAGCACTATGCCTTACAAACCTCGCCAAGCCGGGTCTATATCGGCTGGTAGTTCAGCACTATGCCGGTGCCTTACAAACCTCGCCAAGCCGGGTCTATATCGGCTGGTAGTTCAGCACTATGCCTTACAAACCTCGTCAAGCCGGGTCTATATCGGCTGGTAGTTCAGTACTATGCCTTACAAACCTCGCCAAGCCGGGTCTATATCGGCTGGTAGTTCAGCACTATGCCTTACAAACCTCGCCAAGCCGGGTCTATATCGGCTGGTAGTTCAGTACTATGCCTTACAAACCTCGCCAAGCCGGGTCTATATCGGCTGGTAGTTCAGCACTATGCCTTACAAACCTCGTCAAGCCGGGTCTATATCGGCTGGTAGTTCAGTACTATGCCTTACAAACCTCGCCAAGCCGGGTCTATATCGGCTGGTAGTTCAGCACTATACCTTACAAACCTCGCCAAGCCGGGTCTATATCGGCTGGTAGTTCAGCACTATGCCTTACAAACCTCGCCAAGCCGGGTCTATATCGGCTGGTAGTTCAGCGCTATGCCTTACAAACCTCGCCAAGCCGGGTCTATATCGGCTGGTAGTTCAGCACTATGCCTTACAGACCTCGCCAAGCCGGCTCTATATCGGCTGGTAGTTCAGCACCATGCCTTACAAACCTCGTCAAGCCGGGTCTATATCGGCTGGTAGTTCAGTACTATGCCTTACAAACCTCGCCAAGCCGGGTCTATATCGGCTGGTAGTTCAGCACTATGCCTTACAAACCTCGCCAAGCCGGGTCTATATCGGCTGGTAGTTCAGCACTATGCCTTACAAACCTCGCCAAGCCGGGTCTATATCGGCTGGTAGTTCAGCACTATGCCGGTGCCTTACAGACCTCGCCAAGCCGGGTCTATATCGGCTGGTAGTTCAGCACTATGCCTTACAAACCTCGCCAAGCCGGGTCTATATCGGCTGGTAGTTCAGCACTATGCCTTACAAACCTCGCCAAGCCGGGTCTATATCGGCTGGTAGTTCAGTACTATGCCGGTGCCTTACAAACCTCGCCAAGCCGGGTCTATATCGGCTGGTAGTTCAGCACTATGCCTTACAAACCTCGCCAAGCCGGGTCTATATCGGCTGGTAGTTCAGTACTATGCCTTACAAACCTCGCCAAGCCGGGTCTATATCGGCTGGTAGTTCAGCACTATGCCTTACAAACCTCGCCAAGCCGGCTCTATATCGGCTGGTAGTTCAGCGCTATGCCGGTGCCTTACAAACCTCGCCAAGCCGGGTCTATATCGGCTGGTAGTTCAGCACTATGCCTTACAAACCTCGCCAAGCCGGGTCTATATCGGCTGGTAGTTCAGTACTATGCCGGTGCCTTACAAACCTCGCCAAGCCGGGTCTATATCGGCTGGTAGTTCAGCACTATGCCTTACAAACCTCGCCAAGCCGGGTCTATATCGGCTGGTAGTTCAGTACTATGCCTTACAAACCTCGCCAAGCCGGGTCTATATCGGCTGGTAGTTCAGCACTATGCCTTACAAACCTCGCCAAGCCGGGTCTATATCGGCTGGTAGTTCAGCACTATGCCTTACAGACCTCGCCAAGCCGGGTCTATATCGGCTGGTAGTTCAGCACTATGCCTTACAAACCTCGCCAAGCCGGGTCTATATCGGCTGGTAGTTCAGTACTATGCCTTACAAACCTCGCCAAGCCGGGTCTATATCGGCTGGTAGTGCAGTACTATGCCTTACAAACTTCGCCAAGCCGGGTCTATATCGGCTGGTAGTTCAGTACTATGCCTTACAAACCTCGCCAAGCCAGGTCTATATCGGCTGGTAGTTCAGTACTATGCCTTACAAACCTCGCCAAGCCGGTTCTATATCGGCTGGTAGTTCAGCACTATGCCGGTGCCTTACAAACTTCGCCAAGCCGGGTCTATATCGGCTGGTAGTTCAGCACTATGCCGGTGCCTTACAAACTTCGCCAAGCCGGGTCTATATCGGCTGGTAGTTCAGCACTATGCCGGTGCCTTACAAACTTCGCCAAGCCGGGTCTATATCGGCTGGTAGTTCAGCACTATGCCTTATAAACCTCGCCAAGCCGGGTCTATATCGGCTGGTAGTTCAGCACTATGCCTTACAAACCTCGCCAAGCCGGGTCTATATCGGCTGGTAGTTCAGTACTATGCCTTACAAACCTCGCCAAGCCGGGTCTATATCGGCTGGTAGTTCAGCACTATGCCTTACAAACCTCGCCAAGCCGGGTCTATATCGGCTGGTAGTTCAGCGCTATGCCTTACAAACCTCGCCAAGCCGGGTCTATATCGGCTGGTAGTTCAGCACTATGCCTTACAAACCTCGCCAAGCCGGGTCTATATCGGCTGGTAGTTCAGCGCTATGCCTTACAAACCTCGCCAAGCCGGGTCTATATCGGCTGGTAGTTCAGCGCTATGCCTTACAAACCTCGCCAAGCCGGGTCTATATCGGCTGGTAGTTCAGCACTATGCCTTACAAACCTCGCCAAGCCGGGTCTATATCGGCTGGTAGTTCAGCACTATGCCTTACAAACCTCGCCAAGCCGGGTCTATATCGGCTGGTAGTTCAGCGCTATACCGGTGCCTTACAGACCTCGCCAAGCCGGGTCTATATCGGCTGGTAGTTCAGCACTATGCCTTACAAACCTCGCCAAGCCGGGTCTATATCGGCTGGTAGTTCAGCACTATGCCTTACAAACCTCGCCAAGCCGGGTCTATATCAGCTGGTAGTTCAGCACTATGCCGGTGCCTTACAGACCTCGCCAAGCCGGGTCTATATCGGCTGGTAGTTCAGTACTATGCCTTACAAACCTCGCCAAGCCGGGTCTATATCGGCTGGTAGTTCAGCACTATGCCTTACAAACCTCGCCAAGCCGGGTCTATATCGGCTGGTAGTTCAGCACTATGCCTTACAAACCTCGCCAAGCCGGGTCTATATCAGCTGGTAGTTCAGCACTATGCCGGTGCCTTACAGACCTCGCCAAGCCGGGTCTATATCGGCTGGTAGTTCAGTACTATGCCTTACAAACCTCGCCAAGCCGGGTCTATATCGGCTGGTAGTTCAGCACTATGCCTTACAGACCTCGCCAAGCCGGGTCTATATCGGCTGGTAGTTCAGTACTATGCCTTACAAACCTCGCCAAGCCGGGTCTATATCGGCTGGTAGTTCAGTACTATGCCTTACAAACCTCGCCAAGCCGGGTCTATATCGGCTGGTAGTTCAGCACTATGCCTTACAAACCTCGCCAAGCCGGGTCTATATCGGCTGGTAGTTCAGTACTATGCCTTACAAACCTCGCCAAGCCGGGTCTATATCGGCTGGTAGTTCAGTACTATGCCTTACAAACTTCGCCAAGCCGGGTCTATATCGGCTGGTAGTTCAGCACTATGCCTTACAAACCTCGCCAAGCCGGGTCTATATCGGCTGGTAGTTCAGTACTATGCCTTACAAACCTCGCCAAGCCGGGTCTATATCGGCTGGTAGTTCAGCACTATGCCTTACAAACCTCGCCAAGCCGAGTCTATATCGGCTGGTAGTTCAAAACTATGCCTTACAAACCTCGCCAAGCCGGGTCTATATCGGCTGGTAGTTCAGCACTATGCCTTATAAACCTCGCCAAGCCGGCTCTATATCAGCTGGTAGTTCAGTACTATGCCTTACAAACCTCGCCAAGCCGAGTCTATATCGGCTGGTAGTTCAGCGCTATGCCGGTGCCTTACAAACCTCGCCAAGCCGGGTCTATATCAGCTGGTAGTTCAGTACTATGCCTTACAAACCTCGCCAAGCCGGGTCTATATCGGCTGGTAGTTCAGCACTATGCCTTACAAACCTCGCCAAGCCGGGTCTATATCGGCTGGTAGTTCAGCGCTATGCCTTACAAACCTCGCCAAGCCGGGTCTATATCGGCTGGTAGTTCAGTACTATGCCTTACAAACCTCGCCAAGCCGGGTCTATATCGGCTGGTAGTTCAGCACTATACCTTACAAACCTCGCCAAGCCGGGTCTATATCGGCTGGTAGTTCAGTACTATGCCTTACAAACCTCGCCAAGCCGGGTCTATATCGGCTGGTAGTTCAGTACTATGCCTTACAAACCTCGCCAAGCCGGGTCTATATCGGCTGGTAGTTCAGCACTATGCCTTACAAACCTCGCCAAGCCGGCTCTATATCAGCTGGTAGTTCAGTACTATGCCTTACAAACCTCGCCAAGCCGGGTCTATATCGGCTGGTAGTTCAGCACTATGCCTTACAAACCTCGCCAAGCCGGCTCTATATCAGCTGGTAGTTCAGTACTATGCCTTACAAACCTCACCAAGCCGGGTCTATATCGGCTGGTAGTTCAGTACTATGCCTTACAAACCTCGCCAAGCCGGGTCTATATCGGCTGGTAGTTCAGCACTATGCCTTAGAAACCTCGCCAAGCCGGCTCTATATCAGCTGGTAGTTCAGTACTATGCCTTACAAACCTCGCCAAGCCGGGTCTATATCGGCTGGTAGTTCAGTACTATGCCTTACAAACCTCGCCAAGCCGGGTCTATATCGGCTGGTAGTTCAGCACTATGCCTTACAAACCTCGCCAAGCCGGGTCTATATCGGCTGGTAGTTCAGCACTATGCCTTACAAACCTCGCCAAGCCGGGTCTATATCGGCTGGTAGTTCAGTACTATGCCTTACAAACCTCGCCAAGCCGGGTCTATATCGGCTGGTAGTTCAGCACTATGCCTTACAAACCTCGCCAAGCCGGGTCTATATCGGCTGGTAGTTCAGCACTATGCCTTACAAACCTCGCCAAGCCGGCTCTATATCAGCTGGTAGTTCAGCGCTATGCCGGTGCCTTACAAACCTCGCCAAGCCGGGTCTATATCGGCTGGTAGTTCAGTACTATGCCTTACAAACCTCGCCAAGCCGGGTCTATATCGGCTGGTAGTTCAGCAGCTGGTAGCCTTACAAACCTCGCCAAGCCGGCTCTATATCAGCTGGTAGTTCAGCGCTATGCCGGTGCCTTACAAACCTCGCCAAGCCGGGTCTATATCGGCTGGTAGTTCAGTACTATGCCTTACAAACCTCGCCAAGCCGGGTCTATATCGGCTGGTAGTTCAGTACTATGCCTTACAGACCTCGCCAAGCCGGGTCTATATCGGCTGGTAGTTCAGTACTATGCCTTACAAACCTCGCCAAACCGGGTCTATATCGGCTGGTAGTTCAGCACTATGCCTTACAAACCTCGCCAAGCCGGCTCTATATCAGCTGGTAGTTCAGCGCTATGCCGGTGCCTTACAAACCTCGCCAAGCCGGGTCTATATCGGCTGGTAGTTCAGCACTATGCCTTACAAACCTCGCCAAGCCGGGTCTATATCGGCTGGTAGTTCAGTACTATGCCTTACAAACCTCGCCAAGCCGGCTCTATATCAGCTGGTAGTTCAGCGCTATGCCGGTGCCTTACAAACCTCGCCAAGCCGGGTCTATATCGGCTGGTAGTTCAGCACTATGCCTTACAAACCTCGTCAAGCCGGGTCTATATCGGCTGGTAGTTCAGTACTATGCCTTATAAACCTCGCCAAGCCGGGTCTATATCGGCTGGTAGTTCAGCACTATGCCTTATAAACCTCGCCAAGCCGGCTCTATATCGGCTGGTAGTTCAGCACTATGCCTTATAAACCTCGTCAAGCCGGGTCTATATCGGCTGGTAGTTTAGCGCTATGCCGGTGCCTTACAAACCTCGCCAAGCCGGGTCTATATCGGCTGGTAGTTCAGTACTATGCCTTACAAACCTCGCCAAGCCGGGTCTATATCGGCTGGTAGTTCAGCACTATGCCTTACAAACCTCGCCAAGCCGGGTCTATATCGGCTGGTAGTTCAGCACTATGCCTTACAAACCTCGCCAAGCCAAGTCTATATCGGCTGGTAGTTCAGCGCTATGCCTTACAAACCTCGCCAAGCCGGGTCTATATCGGCTGGTAGTTCAGTACTATGCCTTACAAACCTCGCCAAGCCGGGTCTATATCGGCTGGTAGTTCAGTACTATGCCTTACAAACCTCGCCAAGCCGGGTCTATATCGGCTGGTAGTTCAGCACTATGCCTTACAAACCTCGCCAAGCCGGGTCTATATCGGCTGGTAGTTCAGTACTATGCCTTACAAACCTCGCCAAGCCGGGTCTATATCGGCTGGTAGTTCAGCACTATGCCTTACAAACCTCGTCAAGCCGGGTCTATATCGGCTAGTAGTTCAGTACTATGCCTTACAAACCTCGCCAAGCCGGGTCTATATCGGCTGGTAGTTCAGCACTATACCTTACAAACCTCGCCAAGCCGGGTCTATATCGGCTGGTAGTTCAGCACTATGCCTTACAAACCTCGCCAAGCCGGGTCTATATCGGCTGGTAGTTCAGTACTATGCCTTACAAACCTCGCCAAGCCGGGTCTATATCGGCTGGTAGTTCAGCACTATGCCTTACAAACCTCGCCAAGCCGGGTCTATATCGGCTGGTAGTTCAGCACTATGCCGGTGCCTTACAGACCTCGCCAAGCCGGGTCTATATCGGCTGGTAGTTCAGCACTATGCCGGTGCCTTACAGACCTCGCCAAGCCGGGTCTATATCGGCTGGTAGTTCAGCACTATGCCTTACAAACCTCGCCAAGCCGGGTCTATATCAGCTGGTAGTTCAGCACTATGCCTTACAAACCTCGCCAAGCCGGGTCTATATCGGCTGGTAGTTCAGTACTATGCCTTACAAACCTCGCCAAGCCGAGTCTATATCGGCTGGTAGTTCAGTACTATGCCGGTGCCTTACAAACTTCGCCAAGCCGGGTCTATATCGGCTGGTAGTTCAGCACTATGCCTTATAAACCTCGCCAAGCCGGGTCTATATCGGCTGGTAGTTCAGTACTATGCCTTACAAACCTCGCCAAGCCGGTTCTATATCGGCTGGTAGTTCAGCACTATGCCGGTGCCTTACAAACTTCGCCAAGCCGGGTCTATATCGGCTGGTAGTTCAGCACTATGCCGGTGCCTTACAAACTTCGCCAAGCCGGGTCTATATCGGCTGGTAGTTCAGCACTATGCCGGTGCCTTACAAACTTCGCCAAGCCGGGTCTATATCGGCTGGTAGTTCAGCACTATGCCGGTGCCTTACAAACTTCGCCAAGCCGGCTCTATATCGGCTGGTAGTTCAGCACTATGCCTTATAAACCTCGCCAAGCCGGCTCTATATCGGCTGGTAGTTCAGCACTATGCCTTACAAACCTCGCCAAGCCGGGTCTATATCGGCTGGTAGTTCAGCACTATGCCTTACAAACCTCGCCAAGCCGGGTCTATATCGGCTGGTAGTTCAGTACTATGCCTTACAAACCTCGCCAAGCCGGGTCTATATCGGCTGGTAGTTCAGTACTATGCCTTACAAACCTCGCCAAGCCGGGTCTATATCGGCTGGTAGTTCAGTACTATGCCTTACAAACCCCGCCAAGCCGGGTCTATATCGGCTGGTAGTTCAGCACTATGCCTTACAAACCTCGCCAAGCCGGGTCTATATCGGCTGGTAGTTCAGTACTATGCCGGTGCCTTACAAACCTCGCCAAGCCGGGTCTATATCGGCTGGTAGTTCAGCACTATACCTTACAAACCTCGCCAAGCCGGGTCTATATCGGCTGGTAGTTCAGTACTATGCCTTACAAACCTCGCCAAGCCGGGTCTATATCGGCTGGTAGTTCAGCACTATGCCTTACAGACCTCGCCAAGCCGGGTCTATATCGGCTGGTAGTTCAGCACTATGCCTTACAAACCTCGCCAAGCCGGGTCTATATCGGCTGGTAGTTCAGCACTATGCCTTACAAACCTCGCCAAGCCGGGTCTATATCGGCTGGTAGTTCAGCGCTATACCGGTGCCTTACAGACCTCGCCAAGCCGGGTCTATATCGGCTGGTAGTTCAGCACTATGCCTTACAAACCTCGCCAAGCCGGGTCTATATCGGCTGGTAGTTCAGCACTATGCCTTACAAACCTCGCCAAGCCGGGTCTATATCAGCTGGTAGTTCAGCACTATGCCGGTGCCTTACAGACCTCGCCAAGCCGGGTCTATATCGGCTGGTAGTTCAGTACTATGCCTTACAAACCTCGCCAAGCCGGGTCTATATCGGCTGGTAGTTCAGCACTATGCCTTACAAACCTCGCCAAGCCGGGTCTATATCGGCTGGTAGTTCAGCACTATGCCTTACAAACCTCGCCAAGCCGGGTCTATATCAGCTGGTAGTTCAGCACTATGCCGGTGCCTTACAGACCTCGCCAAGCCGGGTCTATATCGGCTGGTAGTTCAGTACTATGCCTTACAAACCTCGCCAAGCCGGGTCTATATCGGCTGGTAGTTCAGCACTATGCCTTACAGACCTCGCCAAGCCGGGTCTATATCGGCTGGTAGTTCAGTACTATGCCTTACAAACCTCGCCAAGCCGGGTCTATATCGGCTGGTAGTTCAGTACTATGCCTTACAAACCTCGCCAAGCCGGGTCTATATCGGCTGGTAGTTCAGCACTATGCCTTACAAACCTCGCCAAGCCGGGTCTATATCGGCTGGTAGTTCAGTACTATGCCTTACAAACCTCGCCAAGCCGGGTCTATATCGGCTGGTAGTTCAGTACTATGCCTTACAAACTTCGCCAAGCCGGGTCTATATCGGCTGGTAGTTCAGCACTATGCCTTACAAACCTCGCCAAGCCGGGTCTATATCGGCTGGTAGTTCAGTACTATGCCTTACAAACCTCGCCAAGCCGGGTCTATATCGGCTGGTAGTTCAGCACTATGCCTTACAGACCTCGCCAAGCCGGGTCTATATCGGCTGGTAGTTCAGCACTATGCCGGTGCCTTACAAACCTCGCCAAGCCGGGTCTATATCGGCTGGTAGTTCAGTACTATGCCTTACAAACCTCGCCAAGCCGGGTCTATATCGGCTGGTAGTTCAGTACTATGCCTTACAAACCTCGCCAAGCCGGGTCTATATCGGCTGGTAGTTCAGCGCTATGCCTTACAAACCTCGTCAAGCCGGGTCTATATCGGCTGGTAGTTCAGCGCTATGCCGGTGCCTTACAAACCTCGCCAAGCCGGGTCTATATCGGCTGGTAGTTCAGCACTATGCCTTACAAACCTCGCCAAGCCGAGTCTATATCGGCTGGTAGTTCAAAACTATGCCTTACAAACCTCGCCAAGCCGGGTCTATATCGGCTGGTAGTTCAGCACTATGCCTTATAAACCTCGCCAAGCCGGCTCTATATCAGCTGGTAGTTCAGTACTATGCCTTACAAACCTCGCCAAGCCGAGTCTATATCGGCTGGTAGTTCAGCGCTATGCCGGTGCCTTACAAACCTCGCCAAGCCGGGTCTATATCGGCTGGTAGTTCAGCACTATGCCTTACAAACCTCGCCAAGCCGGGTCTATATCGGCTGGTAGTTCAGCGCTATGCCTTACAAACCTCGCCAAGCCGGGTCTATATCGGCTGGTAGTTCAGTACTATGCCTTACAAACCTCGCCAAGCCGGGTCTATATCGGCTGGTAGTTCAGCACTATACCTTACAAACCTCGCCAAGCCGGGTCTATATCGGCTGGTAGTTCAGTACTATGCCTTACAAACCTCGCCAAGCCGGGTCTATATCGGCTGGTAGTTCAGTACTATGCCGGTGCCTTACAAACCTCGCCAAGCCGGGTCTATATCGGCTGGTAGTTCAGTACTATGCCTTACAAACCTCGCCAAGCCGGGTCTATATCGGCTGGTAGTTCAGCACTATGCCTTACAAACCTCGCCAAGCCGGCTCTATATCAGCTGGTAGTTCAGTACTATGCCTTACAAACCTCGCCAAGCCGGGTCTATATCGGCTGGTAGTTCAGCACTATGCCTTACAAACCTCGCCAAGCCGGCTCTATATCAGCTGGTAGTTCAGTACTATGCCTTACAAACCTCGCCAAGCCGGGTCTATATCGGCTGGTAGTTCAGCACTATGCCTTACAAACCTCGCCAAGCCGGCTCTATATCAGCTGGTAGTTCAGTACTATGCCTTACAAACCTCGCCAAGCCGGGTCTATATCGGCTGGTAGTTCAGTACTATGCCTTACAAACCTCGCCAAGCCGGGTCTATATCGGCTGGTAGTTCAGCACTATGCCTTACAAACCTCGCCAAGCCGGCTCTATATCAGCTGGTAGTTCAGTACTATGCCTTACAAACCTCGCCAAGCCGGGTCTATATCGGCTGGTAGTTCAGTACTATGCCTTACAAACCTCGCCAAGCCGGGTCTATATCGGCTGGTAGTTCAGCACTATGCCTTACAAACCTCGCCAAGCCGGGTCTATATCGGCTGGTAGTTCAGTACTATGCCTTACAAACCTCGCCAAGCCGGGTCTATATCGGATGGTAGTTCAGCACTATGCCTTACAAACCTCGCCAAGCCGGGTCTATATCGGCTGGTAGTTCAGCACTATGCCTTACAAACCTCGCCAAGCCGGCTCTATATCAGCTGGTAGTTCAGTACTATGCCTGACAAACCTCGCCAAGCCGGGTCTATATCGGCTGGTAGTTCAGCACTATGCCTTACAGACCTCGCCAAGCCGGGTCTATATCGGCTGGTAGTTCAGCACTATGCCTTACAAACCTCGCCAAGCCGGGTCTATATCGGCTCGTAGTTCAGCACTATGCCTTACAAACCTCGCCAAGCCGGCTCTATATCAGCTGGTAGTTCAGCGCTATGCCGGTGCCTTACAAACCTCGCCAAGCCGGGTCTATATCGGCTGGTAGTTCAGTACTATGCCTTACAAACCTCGCCAAGCCGGGTCTATATCGGCTGGTAGTTCAGCACTATGCCTTACAAACCTCGCCAAGCCGGCTCTATATCAGCTGGTAGTTCAGCGCTATGCCGGTGCCTTACAAACCTCGCCAAGCCGGGTCTATATCGGCTGGTAGTTCAGTACTATGCCTTACAAACCTCGCCAAGCCGGGTCTATATCGGCTGGTAGTTCAGCACTATGCCTTACAAACCTCGCCAAGCCGGCTCTATATCAGCTGGTAGTTCAGCGCTATGCCGGTGCCTTACAAACCTCGCCAAGCCGGGTCTATATCGGCTGGTAGTTCAGCACTATGCCTTACAAACCTCGCCAAGCCGGGTCTATATCGGCTGGTAGTTCAGTACTATGCCTTACAAACCTCGCCAAGCCGGCTCTATATCAGCTGGTAGTTCAGCGCTATGCCGGTGCCTTACAAACCTCGCCAAGCCGGGTCTATATCGGCTGGTAGTTCAGCACTATGCCTTACAAACCTCGTCAAGCCGGGTCTATATCGGCTGGTAGTTCAGTACTATGCCTTATAAACCTCGCCAAGCCGGGTCTATATCGGCTGGTAGTTCAGCACTATGCCTTATAAACCTCGCCAAGCCGGCTCTATATCGGCTGGTAGTTCAGCACTATGCCTTATAAACCTCGTCAAGCCGGGTCTATATCGGCTGGTAGTTTAGCGCTATGCCGGTGCCTTACAAACCTCGCCAAGCCGGGTCTATATCGGCTGGTAGTTCAGTACTATGCCTTACAAACCTCGCCAAGCCGGGTCTATATCGGCTGGTAGTTCAGCACTATGCCTTACAAACCTCGCCAAGCCGAGTCTATATCGGCTGGTAGTTCAGTACTATGCCTTACAAACCTCGCCAAGCCGGGTCTATATCGGCTGGTAGTTCAGCGCTATGCCTTACAAACCTCGCCAAGCCGGGTCTATATCGGCTGGTAGTTCAGCACTATGCCTTATAAACCTCGTCAAGCCGGGTCTATATCGGCTGGTAGTTCAGCACTATGCCTTATAAACCTCGTCAAGCCGGGTCTATATCGGCTGGTAGTTCAGCGCTATGCCGGTGCCTTACAAACCTCGCCAAGCCGGGTCTATATCGGCTGGTAGTTCAGCACTATGCCTTATAAACCTCGTCAAGCCGGGTCTATATCGGCTGGTAGTTCAGCGCTATGCCGGTGCCTTACAAACCTCGCCAAGCCGGGTCTATATCGGCTGGTAGTTCAGTACTATGCCTTACAAACCTCGCCAAGCCGGGTCTATATCGGCTGGTAGTTCAGCGCTATGCCTTACAAACCTCGCCAAGCCGGGTCTATATCGGCTGGTAGTTCAGTACTATGCCTTACAAACCTCGCCAAGCCGGGTCTATATCGGCTGGTAGTTCAGCACTATGCCTTATAAACCTCGCCAAGCCGGCTCTATATCGGCTGGTAGTTCAGCACTATGCCTTATAAACCTCGTCAAGCCGGGTCTATATCGGCTGGTAGTTTAGCGCTATGCCGGTGCCTTACAAACCTCGCCAATCCGGGTCTATATCGGCTGGTAGTTCAGTACTATGCCTTACAAACCTCGCCAAGCCGGGTCTATATCGGCTGGTAGTTCAGCGCTATGCCTTACAAACCTCGCCAAGCCGGGTCTATATCGGCTGGTAGTTCAGTACTATGCCTTACAAACCTCGCCAAGCCGGGTCTATATCGGCTGGTAGTTCAGCACTATGCCTTATAAACCTCGCCAAGCCGGCTCTATATCGGCTGGTAGTTCAGCACTATGCCTTATAAACCTCGTCAAGCCGGGTCTATATCGGCTGGTAGTTTAGCGCTATGCCGGTGCCTTACAAACCTCGCCAAGCCGGGTCTATATCGGCTGGTAGTTCAGTACTATGCCTTACAAACCTCGCCAAGCCGGGTCTATATCGGCTGGTAGTTCAGCACTATGCCTTACAAACCTCGCCAAGCCGGGTCTATATCGGCTGGTAGTTCAGCACTATGCCTTACAAACCTCGTCAAGCCGGGTCTATATCGGCTGGTAGTTCAGTACTATGCCTTACAAACCTCGCCAAGCCGGGTCTATATCGGCTGGTAGTTCAGCGCTATGCCTTACAAACCTCGCCAAGCCGGGTCTATATCGGCTGGTAGTTCAGCACTATGCCTTATAAACCTCGTCAAGCCGGGTCTATATCGGCTGGTAGTTCAGCACTATGCCTTATAAACCTCGTCAAGCCGGGTCTATATCGGCTGGTAGTTCAGCGCTATGCCGGTGCCTTACAAACCTCGCCAAGCCGGGTCTATATCGGCTGGTAGTTCAGCACTATGCCTTATAAACCTCGTCAAGCCGGGTCTATATCGGCTGGTAGTTCAGCGCTATGCCGGTGCCTTACAAACCTCGCCAAGCCGGGTCTATATCGGCTGGTAGTTCAGTACTATGCCTTACAAACCTCGCCAAGCCGGGTCTATATCGGCTGGTAGTTCAGCGCTATGCCTTACAAACCTCGCCAAGCCGGGTCTATATCGGCTGGTAGTTCAGTACTATGCCTTACAAACCTCGCCAAGCCGGGTCTATATCGGCTGGTAGTTCAGTACTATGCCTTACAAACCTCGCCAAGCCGGGTCTATATCGGCTGGTAGTTCAGCACTATGCCTTACAAACCTCGCCAAGCCGGCTCTATATCGGCTGGTAGTTCAGCACTATGCCTTACAAACCTCGTCAAGCCGGGTCTATATCGGCTGGTAGTTCAGTACTATGCCTTACAAACCTCGCCAAGCCGGGTCTATATCGGCTGGTAGTTCAGCACTATGCCTTACAAACCTCGCCAAGCCGGGTCTATATCGGCTGGTAGTTCAGCACTATGCCTTACAAACCTCGCCAAGCCGGGTCTATATCGGCTGGTAGTTCAGTACTATGCCTTACAAACCTCGCCAAGCCGGGTCTATATCGGCTGGTAGTTCAGCACTATGCCTTACAAACCTCGCCAAGCCGGCTCTATATCGGCTGGTAGTTCAGCACTATGCCTTACAAACCTCGCCAAGCCGAGTCTATATCGGCTGGTAGTTCAGAGCTATGCCGGTGCCTTACAAACCTCGCCAAGCCGGGTCTATATCGGCTGGTAGTTCAGCGCTATGCCGGTGCCTTACAAACCTCGCCAAGCCGGGTCTATATCGGCTGGTAGTTCAGCGCTATGCCGGTGCCTTACAAACCTCGCCAAGCCGGGTCTATATCGGCTGGTAGTTCAGCACTATGCCTTACAAACCTCGCCAAGCCGAGTCTATATCGGCTGGTAGTTCAGTACTATGCCTTACAAACCTCGCCAAGCCGGGTCTATATCGGCTGGTAGTTCAGCACTATGCCTTATAAACCTCGCCAAGCCGGGTCTATATCGGCTGGTAGTTCAGCACTAGCCTTACAAACCTCGCCAAGCCGGCTCTATATCGGCTGGTAGTTCAGCGCTATGCCGGTGCCTTACAAACCTCGCCAAGCCGGGTCTATATCGGCTGGTAGTTCAGTACTATGCCTTACAAACCTCGCCAAGCCGGGTCTATATCGGCTGGTAGTTCAGCACTATACCTTACAAACCTCGCCAAGCCGGGTCTATATCGGCTGGTAGTTCAGTACTATGCCTTACAAACCTCGCCAAGCCGGGTCTATATCGGCTGGTAGTTCAGCACTATGCCTTACAGACCTCGCCAAGCCGGGTCTATATCGGCTGGTAGTTCAGCACTATGCCTTACAAACCTCGCCAAGCCGGGTCTATATCGGCTGGTAGTTCAGCACTATGCCTTACAAACCTCGCCAAGCCGGGTCTATATCGGCTGGTAGTTCAGCGCTATACCGGTGCCTTACAGACCTCGCCAAGCCGGGTCTATATCGGCTGGTAGTTCAGCACTATGCCTTACAAACCTCGCCAAGCCGGGTCTATATCGGCTGGTAGTTCAGCACTATGCCTTACAAACCTCGCCAAGCCGGGTCTATATCAGCTGGTAGTTCAGCACTATGCCGGTGCCTTACAGACCTCGCCAAGCCGGGTCTATATCGGCTGGTAGTTCAGCACTATGCCTTACAAACCTCGCCAAGCCGGGTCTATATCAGCTGGTAGTTCAGCACTATGCCGGTGCCTTACAGACCTCGCCAAGCCGGGTCTATATCGGCTGGTAGTTCAGTACTATGCCTTACAAACCTCGCCAAGCCGGGTCTATATCGGCTGGTAGTTCAGTACTATGCCTTACAAACCTCGCCAAGCCGGGTCTATATCGGCTGGTAGTTCAGCACTATGCCTTACAGACCTCGCCAAGCCGGGTCTATATCGGCTGGTAGTTCAGTACTATGCCTTACAAACCTCGCCAAGCCGGGTCTATATCGGCTGGTAGTTCAGCACTATGCCTTACAGACCTCGCCAAGCCGGGTCTATATCGGCTGGTAGTTCAGTACTATGCCTTACAAACCTCGCCAAGCCGGGTCTATATCGGCTGGTAGTTCAGCACTATGCCTTACAAACCTCGCCAAGCCGGGTCTATATCGGCTGGTAGTTCAGCACTATGCCTTACAGACCTCGCCAAGCCGGGTCTATATCGGCTGGTAGTTCAGTACTATGCCTTACAAACCTCGCCAAGCCGGGTCTATATCGGCTGGTAGTTCAGCACTATGCCTTACAGACCTCGCCAAGCCGGGTCTATATCGGCTGGTAGTTCAGTACTATGCCTTACAAACCTCGCCAAGCCGGGTCTATATCGGCTGGTAGTTTAGCACTATGCCTTACAGACCTCGCCAAGCCGGGTCTATATCGGCTGGTAGTTCAGCACTATGCCGGTGCCTTACAAACCTCGCCAAGCCGGGTCTATATCGGCTGGTAGTTCAGTACTATGCCTTACAAACCTCGCCAAGCCGGGTCTATATCGGCTGGTAGTTCAGTACTATGCCTTACAAACCTCGCCAAGCCGGGTCTATATCGGCTGGTAGTTCAGCGCTATGCCTTACAAACCTCGTCAAGCCGGGTCTATATCGGCTGGTAGTTCAGCGCTATGCCGGTGCCTTACAAACCTCGCCAAGCCGGGTCTATATCGGCTGGTAGTTCAGCACTATGCCTTACAAACCTCGCCAAGCCGAGTCTATATCGGCTGGTAGTTCAGTACTATGCCTTACAAACCTCGCCAAGCCGGGTCTATATCGGCTGGTAGTTCAGCACTATGCCTTATAAACCTCGCCAAGCCGGGTCTATATCGGCTGGTAGTTCAGCACTAGCCTTACAAACCTCGCCAAGCCGGCTCTATATCGGCTGGTAGTTCAGCGCTATGCCGGTGCCTTACAAACCTCGCCAAGCCGGCTCTATATCGGCTGGTAGTTCAGCGCTATGCCTTACAAACCTCGTCAAGCCGGGTCTATATCGGCTGGTAGTTCAGTACCATGCCGGTGCCTTACAGACCTCGCCAAGCCGGGTCTATATCGGCTGGTAGTTCAGTACTATGCCTTACAAACCTCGCCAAGCCGGGTCTATATCGGCTGGTAGTTCAGCACTATGCCTTATAAACCTCGCCAAGCCGGGTCTATATCGGCTGGTAGTTCAGTACTATGCCTTACAAACCTCGCCAAGCCGGGTCTATATCGGCTGGTAGTTCAGCACTATGCCTTATAAACCTCGCCAAGCCGGGTCTATATCGGCTGGTAGTTCAGTACTATGCCTTACAAACCTCGCCAAGCCGGGTCTATATCGGCTGGTAGTTCAGCGCTATGCCTTACAAACCTCGCCAAGCCGGGTCTATATCGGCTGGTAGTTCAGCACTATGCCTTACAAACCTCGCCAAGCCGGGTCTATATCGGCTGGTAGTTCAGTACTATGCCTTACAAACCTCGCCAAGCCGGGTCTATATCGGCTGGTAGTTCAGCGCTATGCCTTACAAACCTCGCCAAGCCGGGTCTATATCGGCTGGTAGTTCAGCACTATGCCTTACAGACCTCGCCAAGCCGGGTCTATATCGGCTGGTAGTTCAGCACTATGCCGGTGCCTTACAAACCTCGCCAAGCCGGGTCTATATCGGCTGGTAGTTCAGTACTATGCCTTACAAACCTCGCCAAGCCGGGTCTATATCGGCTGGTAGTTCAGTACTATGCCTTACAAACCTCGCCAAGCCGGGTCTATATCGGCTGGTAGTTCAGCGCTATGCCTTACAAACCTCGTCAAGCCGGGTCTATATCGGCTGGTAGTTCAGCGCTATGCCGGTGCCTTACAAACCTCGCCAAGCCGGGTCTATATCGGCTGGTAGTTCAGCACTATGCCTTACAAACCTCGCCAAGCCGAGTCTATATCGGCTGGTAGTTCAAAACTATGCCTTACAAACCTCGCCAAGCCGGGTCTATATCGGCTGGTAGTTCAGCACTATGCCTTATAAACCTCGCCAAGCCGGCTCTATATCAGCTGGTAGTTCAGTACTATGCCTTACAAACCTCGCCAAGCCGAGTCTATATCGGCTGGTAGTTCAGCGCTATGCCGGTGCCTTACAAACCTCGCCAAGCCGGGTCTATATCGGCTGGTAGTTCAGCACTATGCCTTACAAACCTCGCCAAGCCGGGTCTATATCGGCTGGTAGTTCAGCGCTATGCCTTACAAACCTCGCCAAGCCGGGTCTATATCGGCTGGTAGTTCAGTACTATGCCTTACAAACCTCGCCAAGCCGGGTCTATATCGGCTGGTAGTTCAGCACTATACCTTACAAACCTCGCCAAGCCGGGTCTATATCGGCTGGTAGTTCAGTACTATGCCTTACAAACCTCGCCAAGCCGGGTCTATATCGGCTGGTAGTTCAGCACTATGCCTTACAAACCTCGCCAAGCCGGGTCTATATCGGCTGGTAGTTCAGTACTATGCCTTACAAACCTCGCCAAGCCGGGTCTATATCGGCTGGTAGTTCAGCACTATGCCTTACAAACCTCGCCAAGCCGGCTCTATATCAGCTGGTAGTTCAGTACTATGCCTTACAAACCTCGCCAAGCCGGGTCTATATCGGCTGGTAGTTCAGCACTATGCCTTACAAACCTCGCCAAGCCGGCTCTATATCAGCTGGTAGTTCAGTACTATGCCTTACAAACCTCGCCAAGCCGGGTCTATATCGGCTGGTAGTTCAGCACTATGCCTTACAAACCTCGCCAAGCCGGCTCTATATCAGCTGGTAGTTCAGTACTATGCCTTACAAACCTCGCCAAGCCGGGTCTATATCGGCTGGTAGTTCAGTACTATGCCTTACAAACCTCGCCAAGCCGGGTCTATATCGGCTGGTAGTTCAGCACTATGCCTTACAAACCTCGCCAAGCCGGCTCTATATCAGCTGGTAGTTCAGTACTATGCCTTACAAACCTCGCCAAGCCGGGTCTATATCGGCTGGTAGTTCAGTACTATGCCTTACAAACCTCGCCAAGCCGGGTCTATATCGGCTGGTAGTTCAGCACTATGCCTTACAAACCTCGCCAAGCCGGGTCTATATCGGCTGGTAGTTCAGTACTATGCCTTACAAACCTCGCCAAGCCGGGTCTATATCGGATGGTAGTTCAGCACTATGCCTTACAAACCTCGCCAAGCCGGGTCTATATCGGCTGGTAGTTCAGCACTATGCCTTACAAACCTCGCCAAGCCGGCTCTATATCAGCTGGTAGTTCAGTACTATGCCTGACAAACCTCGCCAAGCCGGGTCTATATCGGCTGGTAGTTCAGCACTATGCCTTACAGACCTCGCCAAGCCGGGTCTATATCGGCTGGTAGTTCAGCACTATGCCTTACAAACCTCGCCAAGCCGGGTCTATATCGGCTCGTAGTTCAGCACTATGCCTTACAAACCTCGCCAAGCCGGCTCTATATCAGCTGGTAGTTCAGCGCTATGCCGGTGCCTTACAAACCTCGCCAAGCCGGGTCTATATCGGCTGGTAGTTCAGTACTATGCCTTACAAACCTCGCCAAGCCGGGTCTATATCGGCTGGTAGTTCAGCACTATGCCTTACAAACCTCGCCAAGCCGGCTCTATATCAGCTGGTAGTTCAGCGCTATGCCGGTGCCTTACAAACCTCGCCAAGCCGGGTCTATATCGGCTGGTAGTTCAGTACTATGCCTTACAAAC
Source organism: Chirona hameri (assembly GCA_036785665.1). Taxonomy (NCBI): domain Eukaryota; kingdom Metazoa; phylum Arthropoda; class Thecostraca; order Balanomorpha; family Balanidae; genus Chirona; species Chirona hameri. The sequence continues at coordinate 15,804 of JAXIVJ010011714.1, read as the reverse complement.
CTCGCCAAGCCGGGTCTATATCGGCTGGTAGTTCAGCACTATGCCTTACAAACCTCGCCAAGCCGGCTCTATATCAGCTGGTAGTTCAGCGCTATGCCGGTGCCTTACAAACCTCGCCAAGCCGGGTCTATATCGGCTGGTAGTTCAGCACTATGCCTTACAAACCTCGCCAAGCCGGGTCTATATCGGCTGGTAGTTCAGTACTATGCCTTACAAACCTCGCCAAGCCGGCTCTATATCAGCTGGTAGTTCAGCGCTATGCCGGTGCCTTACAAACCTCGCCAAGCCGGGTCTATATCGGCTGGTAGTTCAGCACTATGCCTTACAAACCTCGTCAAGCCGGGTCTATATCGGCTGGTAGTTCAGTACTATGCCTTATAAACCTCGCCAAGCCGGGTCTATATCGGCTGGTAGTTCAGCACTATGCCTTATAAACCTCGCCAAGCCGGCTCTATATCGGCTGGTAGTTCAGCACTATGCCTTATAAACCTCGTCAAGCCGGGTCTATATCGGCTGGTAGTTTAGCGCTATGCCGGTGCCTTACAAACCTCGCCAAGCCGGGTCTATATCGGCTGGTAGTTCAGTACTATGCCTTACAAACCTCGCCAAGCCGGGTCTATATCGGCTGGTAGTTCAGCACTATGCCTTACAAACCTCGCCAAGCCGAGTCTATATCGGCTGGTAGTTCAGTACTATGCCTTACAAACCTCGCCAAGCCGGGTCTATATCGGCTGGTAGTTCAGCGCTATGCCTTACAAACCTCGCCAAGCCGGGTCTATATCGGCTGGTAGTTCAGCACTATGCCTTATAAACCTCGTCAAGCCGGGTCTATATCGGCTGGTAGTTCAGCACTATGCCTTATAAACCTCGTCAAGCCGGGTCTATATCGGCTGGTAGTTCAGCGCTATGCCGGTGCCTTACAAACCTCGCCAAGCCGGGTCTATATCGGCTGGTAGTTCAGCACTATGCCTTATAAACCTCGTCAAGCCGGGTCTATATCGGCTGGTAGTTCAGCGCTATGCCGGTGCCTTACAAACCTCGCCAAGCCGGGTCTATATCGGCTGGTAGTTCAGTACTATGCCTTACAAACCTCGCCAAGCCGGGTCTATATCGGCTGGTAGTTCAGCGCTATGCCTTACAAACCTCGCCAAGCCGGGTCTATATCGGCTGGTAGTTCAGTACTATGCCTTACAAACCTCGCCAAGCCGGGTCTATATCGGCTGGTAGTTCAGCACTATGCCTTATAAACCTCGCCAAGCCGGCTCTATATCGGCTGGTAGTTCAGCACTATGCCTTATAAACCTCGTCAAGCCGGGTCTATATCGGCTGGTAGTTTAGCGCTATGCCGGTGCCTTACAAACCTCGCCAATCCGGGTCTATATCGGCTGGTAGTTCAGTACTATGCCTTACAAACCTCGCCAAGCCGGGTCTATATCGGCTGGTAGTTCAGCGCTATGCCTTACAAACCTCGCCAAGCCGGGTCTATATCGGCTGGTAGTTCAGTACTATGCCTTACAAACCTCGCCAAGCCGGGTCTATATCGGCTGGTAGTTCAGCACTATGCCTTATAAACCTCGCCAAGCCGGCTCTATATCGGCTGGTAGTTCAGCACTATGCCTTATAAACCTCGTCAAGCCGGGTCTATATCGGCTGGTAGTTTAGCGCTATGCCGGTGCCTTACAAACCTCGCCAAGCCGGGTCTATATCGGCTGGTAGTTCAGTACTATGCCTTACAAACCTCGCCAAGCCGGGTCTATATCGGCTGGTAGTTCAGCACTATGCCTTACAAACCTCGCCAAGCCGGGTCTATATCGGCTGGTAGTTCAGCACTATGCCTTACAAACCTCGTCAAGCCGGGTCTATATCGGCTGGTAGTTCAGTACTATGCCTTACAAACCTCGCCAAGCCGGGTCTATATCGGCTGGTAGTTCAGCGCTATGCCTTACAAACCTCGCCAAGCCGGGTCTATATCGGCTGGTAGTTCAGCACTATGCCTTATAAACCTCGTCAAGCCGGGTCTATATCGGCTGGTAGTTCAGCACTATGCCTTATAAACCTCGTCAAGCCGGGTCTATATCGGCTGGTAGTTCAGCGCTATGCCGGTGCCTTACAAACCTCGCCAAGCCGGGTCTATATCGGCTGGTAGTTCAGCACTATGCCTTATAAACCTCGTCAAGCCGGGTCTATATCGGCTGGTAGTTCAGCGCTATGCCGGTGCCTTACAAACCTCGCCAAGCCGGGTCTATATCGGCTGGTAGTTCAGTACTATGCCTTACAAACCTCGCCAAGCCGGGTCTATATCGGCTGGTAGTTCAGCGCTATGCCTTACAAACCTCGCCAAGCCGGGTCTATATCGGCTGGTAGTTCAGTACTATGCCTTACAAACCTCGCCAAGCCGGGTCTATATCGGCTGGTAGTTCAGTACTATGCCTTACAAACCTCGCCAAGCCGGGTCTATATCGGCTGGTAGTTCAGCACTATGCCTTACAAACCTCGCCAAGCCGGCTCTATATCGGCTGGTAGTTCAGCACTATGCCTTACAAACCTCGTCAAGCCGGGTCTATATCGGCTGGTAGTTCAGTACTATGCCTTACAAACCTCGCCAAGCCGGGTCTATATCGGCTGGTAGTTCAGCACTATGCCTTACAAACCTCGCCAAGCCGGGTCTATATCGGCTGGTAGTTCAGCACTATGCCTTACAAACCTCGCCAAGCCGGGTCTATATCGGCTGGTAGTTCAGTACTATGCCTTACAAACCTCGCCAAGCCGGGTCTATATCGGCTGGTAGTTCAGCACTATGCCTTACAAACCTCGCCAAGCCGGCTCTATATCGGCTGGTAGTTCAGCACTATGCCTTACAAACCTCGCCAAGCCGAGTCTATATCGGCTGGTAGTTCAGAGCTATGCCGGTGCCTTACAAACCTCGCCAAGCCGGGTCTATATCGGCTGGTAGTTCAGCGCTATGCCGGTGCCTTACAAACCTCGCCAAGCCGGGTCTATATCGGCTGGTAGTTCAGCGCTATGCCGGTGCCTTACAAACCTCGCCAAGCCGGGTCTATATCGGCTGGTAGTTCAGCACTATGCCTTACAAACCTCGCCAAGCCGAGTCTATATCGGCTGGTAGTTCAGTACTATGCCTTACAAACCTCGCCAAGCCGGGTCTATATCGGCTGGTAGTTCAGCACTATGCCTTATAAACCTCGCCAAGCCGGGTCTATATCGGCTGGTAGTTCAGCACTAGCCTTACAAACCTCGCCAAGCCGGCTCTATATCGGCTGGTAGTTCAGCGCTATGCCGGTGCCTTACAAACCTCGCCAAGCCGGGTCTATATCGGCTGGTAGTTCAGTACTATGCCTTACAAACCTCGCCAAGCCGGGTCTATATCGGCTGGTAGTTCAGCACTATACCTTACAAACCTCGCCAAGCCGGGTCTATATCGGCTGGTAGTTCAGTACTATGCCTTACAAACCTCGCCAAGCCGGGTCTATATCGGCTGGTAGTTCAGCACTATGCCTTACAGACCTCGCCAAGCCGGGTCTATATCGGCTGGTAGTTCAGCACTATGCCTTACAAACCTCGCCAAGCCGGGTCTATATCGGCTGGTAGTTCAGCACTATGCCTTACAAACCTCGCCAAGCCGGGTCTATATCGGCTGGTAGTTCAGCGCTATACCGGTGCCTTACAGACCTCGCCAAGCCGGGTCTATATCGGCTGGTAGTTCAGCACTATGCCTTACAAACCTCGCCAAGCCGGGTCTATATCGGCTGGTAGTTCAGCACTATGCCTTACAAACCTCGCCAAGCCGGGTCTATATCAGCTGGTAGTTCAGCACTATGCCGGTGCCTTACAGACCTCGCCAAGCCGGGTCTATATCGGCTGGTAGTTCAGCACTATGCCTTACAAACCTCGCCAAGCCGGGTCTATATCAGCTGGTAGTTCAGCACTATGCCGGTGCCTTACAGACCTCGCCAAGCCGGGTCTATATCGGCTGGTAGTTCAGTACTATGCCTTACAAACCTCGCCAAGCCGGGTCTATATCGGCTGGTAGTTCAGTACTATGCCTTACAAACCTCGCCAAGCCGGGTCTATATCGGCTGGTAGTTCAGCACTATGCCTTACAGACCTCGCCAAGCCGGGTCTATATCGGCTGGTAGTTCAGTACTATGCCTTACAAACCTCGCCAAGCCGGGTCTATATCGGCTGGTAGTTCAGCACTATGCCTTACAGACCTCGCCAAGCCGGGTCTATATCGGCTGGTAGTTCAGTACTATGCCTTACAAACCTCGCCAAGCCGGGTCTATATCGGCTGGTAGTTCAGCACTATGCCTTACAAACCTCGCCAAGCCGGGTCTATATCGGCTGGTAGTTCAGCACTATGCCTTACAGACCTCGCCAAGCCGGGTCTATATCGGCTGGTAGTTCAGTACTATGCCTTACAAACCTCGCCAAGCCGGGTCTATATCGGCTGGTAGTTCAGCACTATGCCTTACAGACCTCGCCAAGCCGGGTCTATATCGGCTGGTAGTTCAGTACTATGCCTTACAAACCTCGCCAAGCCGGGTCTATATCGGCTGGTAGTTTAGCACTATGCCTTACAGACCTCGCCAAGCCGGGTCTATATCGGCTGGTAGTTCAGCACTATGCCGGTGCCTTACAAACCTCGCCAAGCCGGGTCTATATCGGCTGGTAGTTCAGTACTATGCCTTACAAACCTCGCCAAGCCGGGTCTATATCGGCTGGTAGTTCAGTACTATGCCTTACAAACCTCGCCAAGCCGGGTCTATATCGGCTGGTAGTTCAGCGCTATGCCTTACAAACCTCGTCAAGCCGGGTCTATATCGGCTGGTAGTTCAGCGCTATGCCGGTGCCTTACAAACCTCGCCAAGCCGGGTCTATATCGGCTGGTAGTTCAGCACTATGCCTTACAAACCTCGCCAAGCCGAGTCTATATCGGCTGGTAGTTCAGTACTATGCCTTACAAACCTCGCCAAGCCGGGTCTATATCGGCTGGTAGTTCAGCACTATGCCTTATAAACCTCGCCAAGCCGGGTCTATATCGGCTGGTAGTTCAGCACTAGCCTTACAAACCTCGCCAAGCCGGCTCTATATCGGCTGGTAGTTCAGCGCTATGCCGGTGCCTTACAAACCTCGCCAAGCCGGCTCTATATCGGCTGGTAGTTCAGCGCTATGCCTTACAAACCTCGTCAAGCCGGGTCTATATCGGCTGGTAGTTCAGTACCATGCCGGTGCCTTACAGACCTCGCCAAGCCGGGTCTATATCGGCTGGTAGTTCAGTACTATGCCTTACAAACCTCGCCAAGCCGGGTCTATATCGGCTGGTAGTTCAGCACTATGCCTTATAAACCTCGCCAAGCCGGGTCTATATCGGCTGGTAGTTCAGTACTATGCCTTACAAACCTCGCCAAGCCGGGTCTATATCGGCTGGTAGTTCAGCACTATGCCTTATAAACCTCGCCAAGCCGGGTCTATATCGGCTGGTAGTTCAGTACTATGCCTTACAAACCTCGCCAAGCCGGGTCTATATCGGCTGGTAGTTCAGCGCTATGCCTTACAAACCTCGCCAAGCCGGGTCTATATCGGCTGGTAGTTCAGCACTATGCCTTACAAACCTCGCCAAGCCGGGTCTATATCGGCTGGTAGTTCAGTACTATGCCTTACAAACCTCGCCAAGCCGGGTCTATATCGGCTGGTAGTTCAGCGCTATGCCTTACAAACCTCGCCAAGCCGGGTCTATATCGGCTGGTAGTTCAGCACTATGCCTTACAAACCTCGCCAAGCCGGGTCTATATCGGCTGGTAGTTCAGCACTATGCCTTACAAACCTCGCCAAGCCGGCTCTATATCAGCTGGTAGTTCAGTACTATGCCTTACAAACCTCGCCAAGCCGAGTCTATATCGGCTGGTAGTTTAGCGCTATGCCGGTGCCTTACAAACCTCGCCAAGCCGGGTCTATATCGGCTGGTAGTTCAGCACTATGCCTTACAAACCTCGCCAAGCCGGGTCTATATCGGCTGGTAGTTCAGCGCTATGCCTTACAAACCTCGCCAAGCCGGGTCTATATCGGCTGGTAGTTCAGTACTATGCCTTACAAACCTCGCCAAGCCGGGTCTATATCGGCTGGTAGTTCAGCACTATACCTTACAAACCTCGCCAAGCCGGGTCTATATCGGCTGGTAGTTCAGTACTATGCCTTACAAACCTCGCCAAGCCGGGTCTATATCGGCTGGTAGTTCAGCACTATGCCGGTGCCTTACAAACCTCGCCAAGCCGGCTCTATATCGGCTGGTATTTCAGTAATATGCCTTACAAACCTCGCCAAGCCGGGTCTATATCGGCTGGTAGTTCAGTACTATGCCTTACAAACCTCGCCAAACCGGGTCTATATCGGCTGGTAGTTCAGCGCTATGCCTTACAAACCTCGCCAAGCCGGGTCTATATCGGCTGGTAGTTCAGTACTATGCCTTACAAACCTCGCCAAGCCGGGTCTATATCGGCTGGTAGTTCAGCACTATGCCTTACAAACCTCGCCAAGCCGGGTCTATATCGGCTGGTAGTTCAGCACTATGCCTTACAAACCTCGCCAAGCCGGGTCTATATCGGCTGGTAGTTCAGTACTATGCCTTACAAACCTCGCCAAGCCGGGTCTATATCGGCTGGTAGTTCAGTACTATGCCTTACAAACCTCGCCAAGCCGGGTCTATATCGGCTGGTAGTTCAGCGCTATGCCTTACAAACCTCGCCAAGCCGGGTCTATATCGGCTGGTAGTTCAGTACTATGCCTTACAAACCTCGCCAAGCCGGGTCTATATCGGCTGGTAGTTCAGTACTATGCCTTACAAACCTCGCCAAGCCGGGTCTATATCGGCTGGTAGTTCAGCACTATGCCTTACAAACCTCGCCAAGCCGGCTCTATATCAGCTGGTAGTTCAGTACTATGCCTTACAAACCTCGCCAAGCCGGGTCTATATCGGCTGGTAGTTCAGTACTATGCCTTACAAACCTCGCCAAGCCGGGTCTATATCGGCTGGTAGTTCAGCACTATGCCTTACAAACCTCGCCAAGCCGGGTCTATATCGGCTGGTAGTTCAGTACTATGCCTTACAAACCTCGCCAAGCCGGGTCTATATCGGCTGGTAGTTCAACACTATGCCTTACAAACCTCGCCAAGCCGGGTCTATATCGGCTGGTAGTTCAGCACTATGCCTTACAAACCTCGCCAAGCCGGCTCTATATCAGCTGGTAGTTCAGTACTATGCCTTACAAACCTCGCCAAGCCGGGTCTATATCGGCTGGTAGTTCAGCACTATGCCTTACAAACCTCGCCAAGCCAGGTCTATATCGGCTGGTAGTTCAACACTATGCCTTACAAACCTCGCCAAGCCGGCTCTATATCAGCTGGTAGTTCAGCGCTATGCCGGTGCCTTACAAACCTCGCCAAGCCGGGTCTATATCGGCTGGTAGTTCAGTACTATGCCTTACAAACCTCGCCAAGCCGGGTCTATATCGGCTGGTAGTTCAGCACTATGCCTTACAAACCTCGCCAAGCCGGCTCTATATCAGCTGGTAGTTCAGCGCTATGCCGGTGCCTTACAAACCTCGCCAAGCCGGGTCTATATCGGCTGGTAGTTCAGTACTATGCCTTACAAACCTCGCCAAGCCGGGTCTATATCGGCTGGTAGTTCAGCACTATGCCTTACAAACCTCGCCAAGCCGGCTCTATATCAGCTGGTAGTTCAGCGCTATGCCGGTGCCTTACAAACCTCGCCAAGCCGGGTCTATATCGGCTGGTAGTTCAGCACTATGCCTTACAAACCTCGCCAAGCCGGGTCTATATCGGCTGGTAGTTCAGTACTATGCCTTACAAACCTCGCCAAGCCGGCTCTATATCAGCTGGTAGTTCAGCGCTATGCCGGTGCCTTACAAACCTCGCCAAGCCGGGTCTATATCGGCTGGTAGTTCAGCACCATGCCTTACAAACCTCGTCAAGCCGGGTCTATATCGGCTGGTAGTTCAGTACTATGCCTTACAAACCTCGCCAAGCCGGGTCTATATCAGCTGGTAGTTCAGTACTATGCCTTACAAACCTCGCCAAGCCGGGTCTATATCGGCTGGTAGTTCAGCACTATGCCTTACAAACCTCGCCAAGCCGGGTCTATATCGGCTGGTAGTTCAGCACTATGCCTTACAAACCTCGCCAAGCCGGGTCTATATCGGCTGGTAGTTCAGTACTATGCCTTACAAACCTCGCCAAGCCGGGTCTATATCGGCTGGTAGTTCAGCACTATGCCTTACAAACCTCGCCAAGCCGGCTCTATATCAGCTGGTAGTTCAGTACTATGCCTTACAAACCTCGCCAAGCCGGGTCTATATCGGCTGGTAGTTCAGTACTATGCCTTACAAACCTCGCCAAGCCGGGTCTATATCGGCTGGTAGTTCAGCACTATGCCTTACAAACCTCGCCAAGCCGGGTCTATATCGGCTGGTAGTTCAGTACTATGCCTTACAAACCTCGCCAAGCCGGGTCTATATCGGCTGGTAGTTCAGCACTATGCCTTACAAACCTCGCCAAGCCGGGTCTATATCGGCTGGTAGTTCAGCACTATGCCTTACAAACCTCGCCAAGCCGGCTCTATATCAGCTGGTAGTTCAGTACTATGCCTTACAAACCTCGCCAAGCCGGGTCTATATCGGCTGGTAGTTCAGCACTATGCCTTACAAACCTCGCCAAGCCAGGTCTATATCGGCTGGTAGTTCAACACTATGCCTTACAAACCTCGCCAAGCCGGCTCTATATCAGCTGGTAGTTCAGCGCTATGCCGGTGCCTTACAAACCTCGCCAAGCCGGGTCTATATCGGCTGGTAGTTCAGTACTATGCCTTACAAACCTCGCCAAGCCGGGTCTATATCGGCTGGTAGTTCAGCACTATGCCTTACAAACCTCGCCAAGCCGGCTCTATATCAGCTGGTAGTTCAGCGCTATGCCGGTGCCTTACAAACCTCGCCAAGCCGGGTCTATATCGGCTGGTAGTTCAGTACTATGCCTTACAAACCTCGCCAAGCCGGGTCTATATCGGCTGGTAGTTCAGCACTATGCCTTACAAACCTCGCCAAGCCGGCTCTATTTCAGCTGGTAGTTCAGCGCTATGCCGGTGCCTTACAAACCTCGCCAAGCCGGGTCTATATCGGCTGGTAGTTCAGCACTATGCCTTACAAACCTCGCCAAGCCGGGTCTATATCGGCTGGTAGTTCAGTACTATGCCTTACAAACCTCGCCAAGCCGGCTCTATATCAGCTGGTAGTTCAGCGCTATGCCGGTGCCTTACAAACCTCGCCAAGCCGGGTCTATATCGGCTGGTAGTTCAGCACCATGCCTTACAAACCTCGTCAAGCCGGGTCTATATCGGCTGGTAGTTCAGTACTATGCCTTACAAACCTCGCCAAGCCGGGTCTATATCAGCTGGTAGTTCAGTACTATGCCTTACAAACCTCGCCAAGCCGGGTCTATATCGGCTGGTAGTTCAGCACTATGCCTTACAAACCTCGCCAAGCCGGGTCTATATCGGCTGGTAGTTCAGCACTATGCCTATAAACCTCGTCAAGCCGGGTCTATATCGGCTGGTAGTTCAGCACTATGCCTTACAAACCTCGCCAAGCCGGGTCTATATCGGCTGGTAGTTCAGCGCTATGCCTTACAAACCTCGCCAAGCCGGGTCTATATCAGCTGGTAGTTCAGTACTATGCCTTACAAACCTCGTCAAGCCGGGTCTATATCGGCTGGTAGTTCAGCACTATGCCTTATAAACCTCGCCAAGCCGGGTCTATATCGGCTGGTAGTTCAGTACTATGCCTTACAAACCTCGCCAAGCCGGGTCTATATCGGCTGGTAGTTCAGCACTATGCCTTACAAACCTCGCCAAGCCGGGTCTATATCGGCTGGTAGTTCAGCACTATGCCGGTGCCTTACAAACCTCGCCAAGCCGGGTCTATATCGGCTGGTAGTTCAGCACTATGCCTTACAAACCTCGCCAAGCCGGGTCTATATCGGCTGGTAGTTCAGTACTATGCCTTACAAACCTCGCCAAGCCGGGTCTATATCGGCTGGTAGTTCAGCGCTATGCCTTACAAACCTCGCCAAGCCGGGTCTATATCGGCTGGTAGTTCAGCACTATGCCTTATAAACCTCGTCAAGCCGGGTCTATATCGGCTGGTAGTTCAGCACTATGCCTTATAAACCTCGTCAAGCCGGGTCTATATCAGCTGGTAGTTCAGCGCTATGCCGGTGCCTTACAAACCTCGCCAAGCAGGGTCTATATCGGCTGGTAGTTCAGCACTATGCCTTATAAACCTCGTCAAGCCGGGTCTATATCGGCTGGTAGTTCAGCGCTATGCCGGTGCCTTACAAACCTCGCCAAGCCGGGTCTATATCGGCTGGTAGTTCAGTACTATGCCTTACAAACCTCGCCAAGCCGGGTCTATATCGGCTGGTAGTTCAGCGCTATGCCTTACAAACCTCGCCAAGCCGGGTCTATATCGGCTGGTAGTTCAGTACTATGCCTTACAAACCTCGCCAAGCCGGGTCTATATCGGCTGGTAGTTCAGCACTATGCCTTACAAACCTCGCCAAGCCGGGTCTATATCGGCTGGTAGTTCAGCACTATGCCTTACAAACCTCGCCAAGCCGGGTCTATATCGGCTGGTAGTTCAGTACTATGCCTTACAAACCTCGCCAAGCCGGGTCTATATCGGCTGGTAGTTCAGCACTATGCCTTACAAACCTCGCCAAGCCGGGTCTATATCGGCTGGTAGTTCAGCACTATGCCTTACAAACCTCGCCAAGCCGGGTCTATATCGGCTGGTAGTTCAGTACTATGCCTTATAAACCTCGCCAAGCCGGGTCTATATCGGCTGGTAGTTCAGCACTATGCCTTACAGACCTCGCCAAGCCGGGTCTATATCGGCTGGTAGTTCAGTACTATGCCTTACAAACCTCGCCAAGCCGGGTCTATATCGGCTGGTAGTTCAGTACTATGCCTTACAAACCTCGCCAAGCCGGGTCTATATCGGCTGGTAGTTCAGTACTATGCCTTACAAACCTCGCCAAGCCGGGTCTATATCGGCTGGTAGTTCAGCACTATGCCTTACAAACCTCGCCAAGCCGGCTCTATATCAGCTGGTAGTTCAGTACTATGCCTTACAAACCTGGCCAAGCCGGGTCTATATCGGCTGGTAGTTCAGCACTATGCCGGTGCCTTACAGACCTCGCCAAGCCGGGTCTATATCGGCTGGTAGTTCAGTACTATGCCTTACAAACCTCGCCAAGCCGGGTCTATATCGGCTGGTAGTTCAGCACTATGCCTTACAAACCTCGCCAAGCCGAGTCTATATCGGCTGGTAGTTCAAAACTATGCCTTACAAACCTCGCCAAGCCGGGTCTATATCGGCTGGTAGTTCAGCACTATGCCTTATAAACCTCGCCAAGCCGGGTCTATATCGGCTGGTAGTTCAGTACTATGCCTTACAAACCTCGCCAAGCCGGGTCTATATCGGCTGGTAGTTCAGTACTATGCCTTACAAACCTCGCCAAGCCGGGTCTATATCGGCTGGTAGTTCAGCACTATGCCTTACAAACCTCGCCAAGCCGGGTCTATATCGGCTGGTAGTTCAGCACTATGCCTTACAAACCTCGCCAAGCCGGGTCTATATCAGCTGGTAGTTCAGTACTATGCCTTACAAACCTCGCCAAGCCGGGTCTATATCGGCTGGTAGTTCAGTACTATGCCTTACAAACCTCGCCAAGCCGGCTCTATATCACTCTTGACTCTATATGGAGGTCACAGTGTTCTATTGATCGTTATAAGGCTGGTTTAATTAGCTGCCACATAAGGAGTCTGCGGTAATCATGGCCTTCATTACGAGTTATATGTGGTGCTGGTATACTTATAAGAAAATGTTGCTCAGGTTGGAGAGATATTAGCACTATGATGACGTAACGACTCGTAATATAACACATATAACTTCATTCAAACAATCAGTCTATACGGTATCAGTCATTCGAATACAAATCCTTAATCATGCAAAACCTCAATTCATATTCCCACCATCCGATAATCTCTCTGTACAGCAACGGTGGCTGCTTCAAGGAACCAGAGGAAGGGAGAGTGGGGGGGGGGGGGGGGGGGGGGTGATAGGGCAGCCCAATAAATCAATCAATTCAAGTGTATTGCCAACAAATCATATTCTGGACAGACGTCATCAGAATAAAAACACACAGAAAACCAAACGCACAGAAATGTGCAGCAGCACGCATACACACAGACAAAATACACACATACAATATGCGCGCACCACGCAGTGGCCTAGAACGGTAGTCGAGATTTAAATGACGCCTTTTCCACAACGCCCGTAACCTGCTCGGGAAGGCTATTCCACACTGCAGCCACTCTGTACTGCAGGGAGCGTCTAGCCAGCTCTGTCCTAACCGATGGCAGGTCCAGAGCATTTCGTTTTGCTCTGGTTCGCCTCTCGCTCACCTCCGCTCGCGGCTTGAATAGGGATATCAGGCACACGGGGGCGTACGGCGAAAACATGACGTGGTGTACCAGCATTTATGTATTTATTTATTTAACATCATCGCCGACGGGGTGAACCATTTATGGGTGAAGTCACACAGATAAAACCACACGCATTCACATACTTAAAAGATCACATTACATCCCTCGCCCATAACCATCTATACCTATAATAAAAAAAGAAGATCACCTAGAAGATCCTCTATAATACAAAAGCGATAGTTAAAAGCTGTTAAATGACACAAATGGATTTAAAATATAAGAATAAAATACGAAATAAGAAATATGTGATGAAATAATGAAGATAAAATAGCAAAAATGAAGACAAAGGTAAAAATGAAAACGAATATAAAATTAAATAGAAATAAAAAGTAACAATAGTTACACACAGCAATACCTATCACATTTCGACACCGGTGACACATAAAACGTACATAGCGCGTATAGACTACCTACTTACAATGAAGCGACATATGACCTTACTTTAGGTCCCGAATTTGGTCATCGAATTTGGTAAGTATAGCATCGCGTCCTTGTGTCTGATCATGTCCTCGATCGACCTCCAGCCTAATCGTTTGAGTACAGGTGTGATGTGGGCACTACGTGACGTTTTCGTGACCATGCGTGCAACCCTGTTCATGACTTTTTGGAGTCGTTGGCGTTGATTGGTACACAGAGCGCCCCATATGGGTGCGCAGTACGACAGATGAGGAATGACAAGGGTTTGCACCAGCTTCGCTAGCACAGATTGAGACAGTGATTTATTATGCTTGGCCAACGGAAAAATAATTTTGTTGCACCAAACTGCACAGTGGACCGTGCCGCCGTGACCGCCGTGCGGACACTCTGGAGGGAGGAGGGGGAGGGGAGGGGGGCTGGTACCGAGAGGTTATTTGGGGGTTAGTGATGACGAGGAAATAAGGATGTGCGATAATGAATGTACAGATAGGCGGGTGAATTTGTCAGGTATCTGGAACATATTGTTAACTATACCCTGAGTCAGCATCGGGAAAACGTGGACACAAATGTATGCCACTTGTTTTTGCAGATGAGTGACCAGGGCTGCGAAGTCGGAGATGGAGTCGCAGTCGGAGTCAATCGGAGTCAGTGATTTCGGCCGGAGTCGGAGTCGGAGGCGGAGTCGGAGTCAGAGTCGGTACAACTTTGCCGACTCCGACTCCGGCTGTCAGTTATGGGCAGCGCGTGGGCAAAGTATTTTTCAGGTGCATTTTGGTGAACCACCAGTGGCGATGACTAAAGAAATAATGCCCCTTCGACTAAGTCTGCTTCGATTCCCTCGCCAATCAAGTATTTTCAATATTGATGTATGTACCACGGTGGGCGAAATAAAAGCTGGGTCGAAAAAAAAGGCGGGGGGGTGTTTAGACTCCTCCATCAGGTTTCTCGAGGATATCGGAAAAACAGCGGCGCGCAGCGCCGCCATTTTTGCCACTGTTGATTGGGCATCAATTGCTCACATTATGTTAAGTAAAAATACCTCGGATCATCTTAGGTCAGGTCACCAGACCAGGTCACGTGACCCCACCTAAAAAACTTGTGGTCGTACCACAGTCACAAGTTTTGGATGATTGGTTTTATACTTAGAGGATTTGATAAGTTCATATATATATATCTACAATTCGTGTATCTTGGATTTTATATCAGCGACCTATGGTCGGGTCAATTTCGTGACCTCCCCATTATAAGTCAATGGGGAAATATTCAAATGCTTCCTATTCGAAGGATACGCAAGATATCAGTCTAATTCTGTCTGGATCATGTTATTATAGGCCATTATTAATGGTGTTTACATAGCAATTAAGTACTAGTGGAGGTTCGGCTACTAATAAAGGGAAGCTAAAGTTTCCCTTCGCCTCATTTGATCACAACTATGGCGCAGGTGCGTCAATTGATTGAATCGTGCGAGTATTCTATTGCATTGCGTCCGAATAGGCGTTTCGATACCGACGATGTTAATTTTCTCGTTTTATTTGTCACTGACGGCGGATTGGACATTACATAATGCATAATACATAATACATATATAGCATACATATAGCATAATACTTACTCTGAATTTATCACTTGGCAACGTATGCGCCATTTTTTTGGAAGGCTGACAGCTCCAAATCCCGGTTTTAACTGAAGTTATCTGCAGTAGTTAATGTATGAAATGCACATAAAAGATATACCAAAATAACAGCAACTCTGTATATACTCATATACTGATATACAACATTCAAACACTTACGGGAAACCAAGGCGCCGAGCACGGGTCACAGAAAACTCGCCGAGAAGAGTATCTAGGGCCTTGGCCGAGAAGTGCCGATCGGCTGGAGAAGTGCTATCAACTGGAGTTTTTGCAGAAGTTGGTCGCCAGGGACCGCTAATGAGCCAGCGTGTTATGACGTCGCAAGCAAATAGTATTGCTAAATATTGATTTATTATAAACAAATAAATAAATACACATTTAGCGTTAAATATTTAACTGTTACCATTTGCTTGCGACGTCATCACACCCTGGCTCACTAGCGGTCGGTCCCTGGCGGCCAACTGCTGCAACAACTCCAGTTGATAGTGCTAGCCGGCCGGTCGTGCATCACAGAGTCGCATCACCGCCTTTTCCTCCCACACACAGCGCAAATCGATATAGAGGATCACAGATATGGCACAGTACGGCCATCTCAAATGGCTGTAGGCTGCCATATATGGCTACTAACAAAGGGAAAGGGCGGTCATAATAATAAAATGAAGGGAACCTCAAAATGACGATTAAGGTGTTTTAAACAAACTTATCGCATAATTACCAACTTTTATGAGCTAAACACATCCGGAAGACCAATTGGCATCGATTATTGTTTGTATTCTAGTGATTTCCACCAAAAAAAAGCACCCTACCAAATAGTAGACAATCCTCCACTAATCCTCCACTAATTTATAACTGCTATGTAAACACCATTATTGATGACCTAGGTTCAATTTTTGTTCAGTGACCCCTACAAGGTTAGCCGAGGTCATCCGAGGTCATCAACAGTTGTATGTCAATAACTCTCAACATAATGACGATATAGAAGTGCAAACCGATACCAATGTGTTTGTCTCGTCGAGGCACGTCTTCCCGTATGCAACATGATCTACTTGGGTCAACACTTGACCTTGACCTGAGGTCAAATTTTAAGTTGACCTAACATGGGCCCTGTTGTTTGGGATTTTAG